>JACEEZ010012168.1:15000-119759 GCA_016584305.1 Chionoecetes opilio | reverse complement strand
CAAAACCCGTGGAACGAATACGCTTCGGAAATTACAACAGCTGTGGTGCCCGAAGCTTCGAAGCAAGGCGTTCAATGAATCACCACCACAAGGGGGCACCCCCTTTCACGGCCACGTCACAGGAGCCCACGTGTACCGTCGGTATATAACGAGGATGGACCGGGAACAGCGATAGATTCCTGCGACCCACTCACACTCCAAAACAGCACTCACGGAGCTACGGACCTGATACGTTTTGGGTCATCCTCCTTCTCGTCTACCTGTAGGGGTTTACAGGGAGCTACGGACATCACCTACCCCCTTGGCAGCCGCCTGTTTACCTGTATGGGTTACAGGGAGCTACGGATCTCACCTACGCCCTGGCCAGCCGCCTCGTTTACCTGTATGGGTTACAGGGAGCTACGGATCTCACCTACGCCCTGGCCAGCCGCCTCGTTTACCTGTATGGGTTACAGGGAGCTACGGATCTCACCTACGCCCTGGCCAGCCGCCTCGTCTACCTGCATGGGTTACGAGGTTTAGTAACCCTACGACTCGTCCTACTGGTTCGGTGCTGCTTCACACGTCCTCCACGTTACGTTGTATTCCTTGTGGCAACGTATTATTTGTTTGTGATCCAGCGACCTGTGTACTTTATTGACATATGTTGGTGACGGCTATTTAATGTTAAGTAAAGGGCAAAGTTACAGTGTGTTTACTTAATTTGAGCCTGTGACAGCGTGAGTCAATACAGCTGTCGTCGTCGTTCTTTAACCCTTTATCGGGCACTCATATAAATACTCCGAAATTCAAAATTTCAATACCTGATATCATTAATTGAAGATATTACAAGACTTTTTTTACTCGTGTGATTTTTTGAAAAAGTTGCAATTTTATGTTGCAAATCTAGGTCAAAGAAATGACCATAAACAGTTCCTCGCCGGTATAAGGTAACAAAAATTCCAACAAGTGTACATATAAAAATTTAATTAAGGAAAAATAGAAACAAAATTGTAAAAGGGAAAATTTACTGATATAAAAGAAATTCTGAAAATACAAAAAAACAAAAATGCTGATTTTATACAAATATTTTTCCTGAGGTACTTATACTGGCACTTGGTCACAAATATCACACACTTATCAAACTCTAGTCCAGTCCAGTCCACTCCAGGCACTTAGGCAACTATCTCATGGTACTTTATGAAGCAGTTGCGCTCAGCATTGAGGCACAGGTTGACCTTGCAGACCCTGCAGAGCGCGGTTGACCTCAAGATGTCCCCCTTCCTGCTGCAGAACTTGCAGGTCTGGCGGGTGGTGTAGACAGGGCCATGGAACAAGGTCAGGTCAAACCTCACAGAATTCTCTGGCACATGACTACGGTGTCCCCTGACAGGCATGGGGACATCAACAGTGGTGTTGAGGCTGCCTGGAGTTGCCGAGCTTCTTCGGGGGCGTGATGTCCCTGGCCTTTGGCCGCTGGCACTCCTGAACACCTGGATACTGAAGTTCTTCAGTGTCAGTCTAGTCTCAGCAAGAGCTTTGCAGTCCCGCCTGTAGATGATCCAGGCATTGGTGATGATGAGATCTATGACATATGCGAACATTCGCATATACCACCTCTTGGCCTTCATGGGGGTGCGGTTGAGGTGGACCAGCATGTCACTGTTGTCAATGTCCCCCATGTTGGCATTGTTGCTCTTGATGACAGCAGGGCAGCTTACATCCTCCTTCTTCTTGGTGTCACTGTAATACTGTACCAGGAGACAGAGGATATGGGCCCCACCTCCATGTCTGTTGACAGAAGATTGACAATCCTGTTGTCCTTCCACCTGCATGAGGGCCAGGATGCCATCGTCACTATTGACGTAGTCACAAGTACCACGAGGGACAGCCTTCTTCTCCATCTCCTTGATGGCCTTGAGTGGAGGCTTGCCTATCCTGTTGTCCCTGTCTGTCCCCGTGTATCTGCAGTTCAGGTCCTTGAGGTAACGAACTATCTCCAGGCTGGTGAAGAAGTTGTCTTTGTAAAGTGCTGCATTTTTTTCCTTTTTCGTCAGAGGTACACCGTAGGTCAGATTCACACACACACACGCACACGCACACACGCACACACACACACACACACACACACACACACACACACACACACACACACACACACACACACACACACCTGTCTCGTTCATCATGGCCGACAACCTGACGAAGATGGACGGCGGAGTAATATCTATCTGAAAATTAAAGACAAAAAACGAGCAATACGGTTTTTCTTCGGTATGCACGACTAAATAAAGCCATCTATGACTATGGAGGTGGTGCAGGCATGCGCACCTCCTCGCTAGAAATGCATGTAACTGAGGCAAAACGAAAAGTGAAGAAGTTTGCGATGCTCGAAAGATATGGTGACGCTCACTTCACCGAGGAGGGTATGGTAAAAAAGCCATGCCAAAGTGATGAATGGTGAGCATTTTATAGCGAGATGTGTATGTGTTGTTTGACACATATGTATGTGTATGACACATTTTTATGTGCTTTTGTTTCCCTGCGGCTTTGGCCTCAACTCGTGGAGTTATTGTGAGTAGTGATGGACCAAATGTATATTTTCTGTATTCGTATATGCGAATGCGGATATTGTGTTTAAAAAACTAATTTTTTTTTGGGGGGCCCCGATATCGCGAATGAGCAATCTGCGAATATTACAAATATTTCAAGTAATCCCATATTTTTATATTATAAAGTGGATATTGTGGGGCTGCTTGTTTCATTAGCCTTACAAAGACAAGATCTTCCACGTGAGAAAATGGAAGATCATCCATTACTAGCATTTCTGCAATTTTGCTGTCCATTCTTTGTGTTTTTGCGTTGTTAACGTCGCACAACTTATCTTTTTCCACACACGTCTTAGGCCTCATATATTTGGGAAAAGGTTTCGTCTTTCTTTGAATCAGAATTTTTTTTGCATAAAGGTCTGTGGATGCTGTAAAGGATGAGGGAGCACCAGCTATGTTGGGACACATCTGGATTCTCAAGTTGTGTGTGAAAAAAGCAGCACCAAAAGTGATGTCATTCATTGTTATGATCCATCGTCAAGTCTGGCCTCAAAAACACTTCCATCTCCACTAGGGAAGGTTTGGATCAAAACAATTCAAATGTGAATTTGTCAAAGGTAGGAGCTCTCAACTCACGACTCTTCAAGCAGTTATGTATTGAATGGATGCAAGCCATATTGCTACTTTTTCCACACAAAGTTTGATGCTCTCATGAGGACATGTAATTGAGAGAGTACTTAAGCTTAGAGAGAGCTCAACTTATGTTTTGAAAGTTCGGGTAAGATGGAAGTTTTTGCATGCTGGATTGATGAGGAATGATTCTGCGCCTTGCCTATTTGGTGTATTTTGAGCAGGCGACTAAATTGAATCTTCAGATGCAAGGAAGGAATACAAACACATAAAAGTCATGGGATTCCTTGAAAGCTTTCATGAGCAAGCTGGAGATTGAAATTGGAGAAAAAAGATCAATATAACCAAATGTTGCAATGTTTGCTTAAACTGTCATCAACTTCTGTTGTAGTGGTGAAGACCAACCAAGTGCTAACACAATTGGCCAAAAAGATGAATGTGCGCATTTAACAAAATTTCACCCAGGAATTCAGGCCCGATATTTCCGAACTCAGTGATGATGAGTGGATTTAGTGCGAAATCCACTCAAATGTCAGTTGAAAAAGTTCCTGATGATTGTCAAGAGAAATTTCTGGAGCTGAAAGACTGATTAGGGAGCAAGAGATATGTTCGATGACGAAAATCGATCACAGAATTTTCGGCCCTAGATATTGCGATTCTACCCGAACAGTGGCAGGGAAGAGCTATCACGCATTTGCTTCATTGTGTCGAATATCTTGTGAGTCAGGATTTTCAACTCTGTGCAAATGAAAACGAAGGCAACGAAGTAGTAGATTAGGAGGTTTGAAAATTACCTGAGTTGTGCCCTATCAAGCACATCCTCCACTATCCAGGAATTGACGAAGAAAAAAACAAAACACAAGTTTCTTGAATTTTCAATTCTGTGCAAATGAAAACGAAGCAACGAGTAGATTGGAGGTGAAAATGGGACCTGCGTTGTGCCCCTCAAGCCCTCCTAACGTATCCCAGAATTGGCCGAAGAAGAAAGAAAAAACAATCACAAGTTTCTCATTGACTGTAAATCTTCATCAGAATAAATGTATTTGAATACTGAAATCTATTGAACTTTTTGTCATTGAAGTATGTCAGTTTACTCTGTTAAAGCAATTAGTTATGAATTTAAAAAAATTACTGAACAAGTTTAAAAATCCATCAACATTTTCTATTGCTAACTTCTAAATTTGTACAATTCCACTATAAAAAATAATCCATTTAAATGTATAGGTACTAATATGGGAAAAGAATAAAGGTTGTCAATAATATACGCAATATATTTGGATGCACATTTTGAGTCAGCAATCATGAAAGGGGAATGACCTCTGACATAATGGTAAATAGGGTGCATTGGGCAAAAAAGGTTGAGAACCACTACTATATCATATAGATATATATATATATATATTATATATATATATATATATATGATATATATATCTATATATATATATAATGATTATATCGATATATATATATATGGAGCGGCAGTTTAGTCGCAAATGAAAACAAATAAGAAAAAAACATACATGAAGCACTGCTTAGGTACATGCACGGCAGTTTCTTCTATTACAGAACCCAAGGCACATAATTAAAAACATTTTAACCACGTGCCTGCCTGGCCTGCCTGCCTGCCTGCGTGCCTGGCTACGACATCTGCGGGCTTAGGTTCGATCCCTGGCCAGGGGCAAGGCGGTGACTCAGCCTACCAGCTGTTCTTCCTTCCGTTCGGGGTTGATAAATGGGTACCTGGGGTAACCTGGGGAAGGTACTGTGGTAACCCGGATGTCACAGCTTGTCCCTTGCCCCGGGAAAACGGGTCCTCCCCCACACAGGCTCTAAAGGCTATGCCAACGGATATGACACCGAATGACACGCGCAAACTTAGCGTATGCTCCCATTCTTAACTTTTTTACCCAGGCACATCACACACTTACATGATTTGCATATATGTAGATATTGGAGAGTAACACAAACACTGGAGAAAGTAAGAAAAGAAGAGGAGACCAGAAAGAATACATAGGTGACAGGGTAGCGTAAGTTGGCAGTAGGGTAGTAATTAGGCCATGTGGCCAAGTAGGCCGACCTGCCCCTCCCTCCCCACAACCCTCCGACCTAAAGGTTTTTTTTGGACCATTGGTCCCCTGAAGTGGAAATCAACTGGTAACAAGTGAATAAACTTGAATACACTGTCCATTTGGGACCCATATTTGATGTACCCCCCAAACATCATTTTTCACTGTCCATTTTTTTGTGAGCTTTCCGGCGTCTGGCGGACTTAATATAGGTCTGAAGCAATTTTGAGGCCCCATTTCCGATGGGCTTGTACTTGGGCAGTGTTCACGTGGACCCTCCACTGACAGCTTCACAAAGCTGGGTTTTTACAGGCATTGGATGCCGATCATTCCCATTGAACGAAACCGACCCCTCTTGACGAGTCCGAGAGGCTGTAAAAGTTGAAGTGTAAGGCCAGCTGGTGTTTGTAATATCAGTGCGGAGCTCCTCAAAGCTGGGGGTGAGGCCATGATCCGCGGGTTGCCATGGCTGTCCTGAGACTGCCGGTGTGGCAATCAGGTACCTTCCTCCTGACTGGACAAGGGGTCTGGTCGTCCCTTATCACTTTGGAAAGGGAAAGGGACCGTCAGGACCTCGCGACAATTTACCTGCGGTGATTACACTGCTCAGCGTACCAGCAAGGTGCTTGCCATCTATTGCTGACACGAATTCGCAGTCATCCTGGTGAGCATCAGAGACTCTAAAAGCAGTCTGCGTTCACGCCTGTAAGTCACAACGGAACCCCCCCGTATCCTAGCGCTTCGTGTCCCTGGTGACGCCGACGTAAGTTTTCGACAGGGATGCTTGCAGCCTATGCTTTTTTTTTTTTTTTTTTTTTTTTTTTTTTTTTTTTTTTTTTTTTTTTTTTTTTTTTTTTTTTTTTTTTTTGTTGATCTCAAGAAGGCGTTTGACTCAGTGCATTCGTGATTCACTCTGGATTCTCTGCGACTTCGAGGGATTCCTGCAAAGGACTGTGGTTGATAACGGTCTGTATTCTTGGGCTGAGAGTGCTGTGAAGTGTGGGCAGGTGTATCCCCAGCTTCCTTTCCCGTGAATACAGAAGTGATGCAAGGGTTCGCCTTGCCCCCATCCTTTTCAACAGCTTGTTATGGACTGGGTATTGACAAGGTGTAGTCAAAGTGATTGTTGAGCATCCGTCGGCAACCTAATATCCTGATCTTGTTTTGCGTGATGCCAGTAATCTTTGCATGAGTCCGCTGGAGGTCCTGGTGATGGCTCTCGAGGCGCTGCACGAGGAGGCAAAGCCTTTGGACTTGAGGTCTCCCTGGCTCAAGACCAGGGGTCCCGGTAATTGAGACTTACTAAGATGAAAGCATCAGTCTGTTCAATGGCGTGTGGCGCGACATTGAGATCTTGGAAGTTTTTACCATACCTTGGTAGCGCAGTCCATAATGACGGCGGGTCACGTCCAAGAAGTCTTAGCGGCTTATTAGCATAGCCCACGGTGTTATGGACTTCGCTCATCGGAGTATTTGGGCGTTGTCGGTACCTGTGCAGGAGGACAAAGATCCGGATCTTCCAAGTCGCTTGTGATCCCTGTCTTACTCTAATGGTTGTGAGACTGGACACTAAATATGCTTGAAGAACGAATCAATGCCTTTGGGTAATAAGTTTCTTCGCAGAATCATGGGGTATCGCTGGGATTATTCGTGTCTAATCAGCGATTGCAACGTGGACTGAATCGAGCTTATTGCCTGCATAGTCCGTCAGCGCCAACTGTCGCTATATGGGCATGTGCCCGCTACCCTGAAACGATCTTGCCCTCGGGTTGTATCTGTAAGAAGACAATCCGGCGTGGAGGAGGACAGGGTGCGCCCACAAGGATCGTGGCTGGGCAAGTTGATGTTTTTTGTCCCCCACCCCCCCCCCCGGAGAGCTCTTGGTAGGGGGGAAAGGAGCTGCATGGGAACTCGCGCGTGGTGACCCCCGGTCCACCAAAGACAAAGTTGTAGAACTTAAAAAACATCTCTATCGGAAGGTAGGAGGCCTCAAAATTGACTTCAGACCTCACTTAGTCCGCCAGACCCAGTCGCTTCAGCTTGAAAGCTCCTTCGTGACACTTTATCTCACAGAAAAGCCACTTACGTTCGAGATTGAATTTTTTTTTTTACTGAAGACAAAATTATAGAGCTATAAAAACTCCTATCGTAAGTGTGGCCTCAGAAATTGCCTTGCAGCCTATATTAATTCCGCACCGACGCCGGCAAAGCTCAAAAAATGGATAGTGAAAAATTTGATGTTTTGGGTACATCAAATATGGGTCCCAATGGACAGTGCATTCAGTTTATTCACTGTTTCCAATTTGTTGAATTTCCACTTTCAGGGTGATCCAATGGTCCAAAAAAACACCCTAGGTCGGAGGGTTGTGGGGGGGTGTCAGTCGTGGTCCCTACTTGGCCATGGCCTGTAGGGTAATGAGCAAAGAGCGTGGATGAAGAGTGGAACAAAGGAGAGAGAGAGGATAAAAGAGCAAAAGGAAAGGGGAGAAGAGGAAAAAGTGCACACGAAGAGGAAAAAGACGACTTGCCTGACAGATTGGTACACAAGAATAAGAGTTTTACTAGGATGAGGAAAATAGTAGGAGAGAGGGGGCGAGAATATCCAATGACAAGATGATGGAAGGTATAGGAGAAAGAGAGGAAAATAATCATGGAAGGAAATGTCCCCGTGCATGTATGTTTTCTTAGCCGTCCGCCTTCTCTCCTCTTCCTATTCTATTTTTTCCTCCTCAACATTGTTCCTCCTCATTGGAGTCAAAGCGGGAAGGAAACTCTATAACTTGCTTACGGAGAAAAAAACTTTGCTTGCTAGTACACATAGTAGTATCGGGCAAGATAGGTGTAAACAATTGTGGGTTGTATACGTAAAGCATGAAATTTGGCACAGTCATGAGATAATAAGTGTAATGAATAATTCCAGATATGGACCCCACCGCGAAAAAACTTCCTATGGTAGCCGTGGCGGCCATTTTACAAAATGCCGCTTTTAGGTCTAGTGGCTAGATAGGGGTCTCGTCGCACCCACCCCCCCCCCCCCGAAATATAATACTTCTCCTTGGTGACTATAGATAGGAGGACCATGTGTATAAATGCTTTGCATATTAATAGTTGAAAAAATGTCCCACGGATCATTTTTATGCAAATTAGTGACCCCATTACCAAAACCTCTATATTCGCCTATATCTCGGCCAATATTGCAGATATGGGCAAATTAATGGTGTGTCTAGACCTATGTTTTGAGGGACAAGGATTTATATAAAACATTTAAGGAAAGGAAAGAAAGGAAATGGAAACCCTTCCTAGAAAAGAGTACAGACTTGCTGCGCTGACACGAAGAGACATTGCTGACCCAAACTGTTGTTTTCTAACTGTTCAATCAGGCTGAGAGATAGGTAAGCAAACAGTACAAGACCTTAGTAGCAACAGACCGTCTACTGGAGCGAACCGTCCTCTTACTGAGCCAATAAAGAAGAATAAACTCCCTTGTTTAGTCCGCTCTCCTCTCCAGGAGAGAATCCAGACAGTTTGCAAGTAACTTCGCTAAAGAGTGACTGCTTCTTATTCTCCAGACTCTCATTGGCGTCTCAAACACGAGATGGTGATCTTGCGAATTTTCCCCATGAAAACCAAGCATGTCCTCCCGTCTTTTAATCTCAGCTTGGGAAGTTACGACTGGGAACCAAATCGGTCCTATTGGTGTGTCTGAGAGTTCGCAGAGGTCAGAGTGATCTCCAAAACCAATAACTGCCGTCACTATCCTTGACGGGGCAGTGTTGGTGAACGTTCTGAACCAGGTGCTGCCAAAACTTGATGATTATGCGCTGAAAGTATTCTTGCACACATACAAGGCACTTGCAAAGAGCATGTCGTGTGGACATAGTCTGGGACCCAGTACTGTGACAACAGCCTGAAATCTCAAGCCAGGGACAAACGTGGGAAGGCATTTCGAAGGAGAGTTTGGACGATCCACTGTTCTTTCCAGGAAATTGGGCAGCGTTCCTGAGAATTATGCAAACAACGAACTGTTTGCCATCTTGACAAAACACATCACACATCTGTATCAGATAAGCAGAAGTCACACGGATGGTTCAGATGTGACCGTGCATTCACCGCACGCGACACCAGCCCATCTTGCCCCCATGTGACCATGAGGAGGCTGATACAGAATGATGATACATCTCGCGGATGCGTCCGTGATGATTTCAGAAAATTCTTCTTCAACGGTGATACGATATAGTGGTCTTGGACTTTGGCAGCAACAACCAAACTCAAATCCGGAGCTTTGGGTGGCCTTTGGGACAGGCCAGCACTTTCAGGTATAAGTTCCAGCACATGAAATTGCAGCATTCCTCGGACCAGATAAGGTCACAGGCCCTCCCGATGGTCCATGCATACACAGGTGTGACAACAGTCTCGTCAGTTAATACCGGGCAAGAAGACGCCTGTATACCTGGAAATATTACGAATTGACGCCAGCGTTAGTTCATCCTCTCCAACGGGTACAGCAGACATCTCTGATGACGTTTTGTGGCAGTGCTCGAGCGGTCACCATTCTTCTCTACGATCGCACCAGCATCTCGTCAACATAGACGAAGCTCGACAGGCACTCTTTCACGAAGAAAGGACGAGCCATGGAAACTATTCCCCTACCAGAGGAGCCCTGGTACAACAAATCAAGAGGGCTGTGTTAACGGTGGCCATGCTGGGGAAACATGCTCAAGGTTTGTTATGGATCTTCCCTCACCTGGGGATTGGGGATGGATTTCGATCCCCACAACTGGAAACCCTGTGGTCTCATGCTTCCTGAAGCCAGCCCTTCCTCAAGGGGCTGATTTGTTTTGTAAATCAAAAGGGTTGCAAGGGAGATGCAAAGTTTCCATGACCCGCTAGTTTGAAATGTCGCTTTTGTGCCAGTGTGGTGGAGAAATTGTGACGTCAAAACAAAATCAACTGGAACTATCTATAAGTTACCGTTAACAGTGCTTTACTCATGCTTAATAATGTCAATATCACTAATCTTCAATGTTTTCAGAGCAACTTGTTTGTCAGTGCATATATATTGGTTATATATTGTTTGGGATGATGGACATATCTATATTACGGGGAGCCTATTTATTTATTTCAACTATTTCTCTCTAAATCAATCTTTGAAGCTTGTTGAATCTTACACTTACGGATAATATATTTAAATGCGTTTTACAAAACAAGTCCCAATATTTGCTGTAATTAGTATTTTATATTACTAGCTGGAATTAGTTTGAGAACTTTTTGAGTTTAGATTATTGTTTTTAACAAACTGTCATTGTTGTAGCCGAAACTGTTTAAATTACAACCATATTCGTTTTGTCACTTAACCACATAAATATTACTAAACCAGGCATTTTAATAATTATGACGAACGTGCATTTCTCTCTCGCCCGTACCAAATAATTTGCTCAGTTACTATTTGTTACTTTTAAGTCAGACAGATTAGGTGTATCCATCATAAGTACTTTGGGTTCATACGTACAGAGCATGAATTTGGCCATTCATAGATTAATAGTGGTTTACTTAAAATAAATATGTACTTACTGTCAAACCCCTTAGGTTTTTTTAAAAAATTTTTTTTTTTTGGTCCTGTAATTTCACTGAAACATTGACTCCTTAAGCGGAGGTTCCGAAATTTGATGAGTCAGCCTTATTCGCTCCCTGGTGGGTTAATTGAAATTGCTGGCAAACACAAATGTCAAATTGTGGTAAGTTGGACGAATACAATTATGGCATATATGTGTATCTAGAGTCATTTCATTAGAACTAAAGAAGCGTTGTGTCGTCCGGTTAAAAATAATCGGGTCAAAACGTCATTTTGTAAAATGGCCGCCACGGCTACCATAGGACTTTTTCGCGGTGGGTCCATATCTGGAATATATTCATTAGATTATTATGCTATGACTGTGCAATATCATGCTTGACGTCTAAACGCCCAATTCTTATGAATGGATACACCTATCTGCCTGACTATAGTGGCAAGTTTAGCAGCTGGTGGTTTGTAGTTTAATTGTATTTTTCGTGCAGTAACGGGTGTTTTGGCTGTGTCGGTGTTTTGCTAGCGTTTGGTGTTGCGAAGCGTGGCGGTGTTTCGGGCGTGTCCGATGTGCTGCCGTTTCGAATTGCCGGGCGTGAGGAATTGCGGGTGTGGTGGCGTTTACCATGTGGTGCCGTTGTTGTCACATAACACACGATCGCTTGTTACGTGGCACCTCGGTAACCAGGTTCCAATAAGGAGTTTTCAGTATGCCAAGTCGTTTTTCCTGATTACGATTCCATTTTTGATGCATGATAACCTCAGCCAGAACTCGAGCTGATTGCCAACAAGACGGGTGGACGAATACTTCGGAAGACTTACAACAGCTGTGGTGCCCCGACGCTTCGAAGCACGGCTGTTCAATGGAATACCACACACAAAGGGGGCACCACCTACCTTCATCACGCCCACGTCACAGTAGTCCGTGTTACCGTCGGTTATATCACGATGATGGACCGGGACAGCGATAGATTCCTTCGACCCCACTCCCACTCACACAGCACTCACGGAGCTACGGACCTACTTACAGTCTTTGTCATCCTCTTCCTCGTCTACACTGTATGGGTACAGGGAGCTACGGACCTCACCTACGCCCTGGCCAGCCGCTCTCGTTTACCTGGTATAGGGTTACAGGGAGCTACGGATCTCCCTACGCCCTGCCAGCCGCCTCGTTTCCTGTATGGGTTACAGGGAGCTAACGGATCTCACCTACCCCTGGCCCAGCCTCCTCGTTCACCTGTATGGGTTTACAGGGAGCTACGGACCTCACCGACCCTGGCCGCCACCTCGTCTACCTTGTATGGGTTACAGGGAGCTACGGACCTCACCTAACGCCCTGGCCAGCCGCCTCGTCCTACCTGCATGGGTTACAGGGAGGCTACGGATCTCACCTACGGCCCTGGCCAGCCGCCCTCGTCTAACCTGCATGGGTTAACGAGGTTTATTAACCCTACGACTCGTCCTACTGGTTCGGGTGCTGCGTCACACGTCCTCCACGTTACGTTTTGTTTCTTGTGCAATGTATTAATTTGTTTGTGATCCATCGACCTGTGTACGTTATTGACATTGTTGGTGACGGCTATTAATGTGTAAGTAAAGGGCAAAGTTACAGTGTTTTACTTAATTTGGCCTGTGACAGGTGAGTCATACAGCGTCGTCGTCGTTCTTTAACCCTTTATCGGGCACTCACTAAATTACTCCGAAATTCAAAAGATTTCAATACCTGAATATCATTAATTGAGATATTACAAGACTTTTTTTTAACTCCGTGTGATTTTTTGACAAAGTTGCAATTTTATGTTGCAAATCTAGGTCAAAGAAATAACCATAAACAGTTCCTCGCCAGGTATAAGGTAACAAAAATTCCACAGTGTCCATATAAAAATTAATTAAGGAAAAATAGAACATATATTGTTTAAAGAACATTACTGATATAAAAGAAATTCCGGCAAATACCACAAAAACAAAAATGCTGATTTTTTTTTTTTTTAAAATAAAAAAATAACCCCCAATATTTTTCCTGAGGGGGTACTTATACCTGGCACATTGGTCACAAATATCACACACTATCAAACTCTATCCAGTCCCAGTCCACTCCCAGGGCACTTAGGCAACTATCTCATGTACTTTATGAGCATTTGCGCTCAGATTGAGGCACAGGTTTTACCTTGCAGACCCTGCAGAGCGCGGTTACCTCAAGATGTCCCCCTTCCTGCTGCAGACTTTGCAGTCTGGCGGGTGTGTAGAACAGGCCTGGAACAAGGTCAGGTCAAACCTCACAGAATTCCTCTGCACCTGACTACGGTGTCCCGTCTGACAGGCATGGGGACATCACAGTGTGTTGAGGCTGCCTGGAGTTTGCCCGAGCTTCTTCCGGGGGCGTGGGATGTCCCCTGGCCTTTGGGCCGGCTGGCACTCCTGAACCCCTGGATACTGAAGTTCTTCAGTGTCAGTCTAGTCTCAGCAAGAGCTTTGCAGTCCCGCCTGTAGATGATCCAAGGCCATTGGTGATTATGAGATCTTGACATTGCGAACATTCGCTAGACCACCTCTTGGCTTCAGATGGGGGTGCGGTTGAGGTGGAACGCAGCATGCCCACTGTGTCAATGTTCCCCCTGTTTGGCATTGTTGCCCTCTTGATGACAGCAGGGCCGCTTCCATCCTCCTTCTTCTTGGTGTCCTGTATACTGTACAGGCGACAGAGATATGGGCCCGCCACCTCATGTCTGTTTGACAGAAGATTGACAATCCTGGTGTCCTTCCACTGCATGAGGGCCAGGATGCCATCGTACACTATTGACGTAGTCACAAGTACCACGAGGGACATCCTTCTTCTCATCTCCTTGATGCCTTTGATTGGAGGGCTTGCCTATCCTGTTGTCCCTGTCTGTCCCGTGTATCTGCGTTTTCCGGTCCTTGAGGTAACGACTATCTCCAGGCTGTTGAGAATTTTGTCTTTGTAAAGTGCTGCAATTTTTTTCTCCTTTTCTCAGAGGTACACCGTAGTCAATTCAACACCCACACACACGCCACACGCACACGACACGACACACACCACACACACCACACTGTCTCGTTCATCTGGCCGACAACTGACAAGATGGACGGCGGAGTATATCTATCTGAAAATTAAAGACAAAACGGCAATCGGTTTTCTTCGGTATGCCGACTAAATAAAGCCATCTATGACTTGGAGTGGTGCAGGCTGCGCACCTCCTCTCTAGAAATTGGCATGTACTGAGGCAAACGAAAGTACGAAGTTTGCGATGCTCGAAGTATATGGTCCGCTCATTACCGAGGAGGGTATGGTAAAAAAGCATGCCAAAGTGATGAATGGTGAGCATTTTATAGCGAGATGTGTATGTGTTGTTTGACACATATGTATGTGTATGACACATTTTTATGTGCTTTTGTTTCCCTGCGGCTTTGGCCTCAACTCGTGGAGTTATTGTGAGTAGTGATGGACCAAATGTATATTTTCTGTATTCGTATATGCGAATGCGGATATTTGGTTTTAATATTCGCGAATGCGAATGAGAATTGCGAATATTACATAATATTTCAAGTAATACCCTATTTTTTATATTATAAAGTGGATATTGTGGGGCTGCTTCTTTCATTAGCCTTACAAAGACAAGATCTTCCACGTGAGAAAATGGAAGATCATCCATTACTAGCATTTCTGCAATTTTGCTGTCCATTCTTTGTGTTTTTGCGTTGTTAACGTCGCACAACTTTACCTTTTCCACACACGTTTCGAGAGTAAAGCCCCTATCTCACATACACGATTTAAGAAAAGTTGAAAAATCGTGTTAATTCGTGCTCGACCTAGTGGTTTATTTATGCAAATTTCTTAACCAAACACGACCCTCATACACCGACAAAGCACGAACACTCATACGACCCCTCATACTACGTCCTACGACTGAACAGACACTCATACGACCGTCATAAGATATTCATACGATACAACAGATTTAACCTCATTTAACACGACCCAATACGACTGTCATCGTACCAAACACGACGTGTCTACGACGCCCATACGACCTAACACGAACCAACCGACTCGCCATACGATTAAACAAACACGAAATCATTACGATGTTCCATGCGACTACAAGAAATAACACGATCTTCATACGACTGAACACGATCTTTCATACGATTGAACACGACTGTCATACGACCTCATACGACCTTCATACGACTGAACAACGACTTTTCAGCTCGGCTTAAATCGTATTAATAATTTTTGCATTGCAAAAATTTATAACACTATTTACGCCGAGGCTGCGACGGTTCCATACTGACCCGCGCGACGAACAGCGACTTAACACGAATGACGACGAATGAGTTGCGCCACCTTCATACGTTCTACACGATTTAAGAAAAACGTTTAAATCGTGTTCATTCCGTGTTCAGATTCGTGATGTGAGATAGGGGCTTAAAACACTGCTTCATTCTTAAAGCTGGTGTTGGAGATCCTTTCCACTTTTTACTCTCTTTACTTTTTATACACGATTGCTTGCTCATATCTTAAAAAATTTCTTCCGGGTGCTTGCTGCGGATGGTTTTCACACCCACCAGATGTCTTCTTTCTTTTCGAAATATTATTATTGAAAATTACGCGTTGCCAAAGTCCATTAGATATAATCTCGAAAATATTCCCAAACCACACTGGGTGTGACTGGAAGCATTAACCAGTAGCTGCAACACGGTTCTCTTTTCAAAAAATTGATTTGTGCTCGTGAGTGACCGAGAAGAGCACGTATATGCTTATTGAGTATGCGCACGAGGCAAGAGTTGAGTTAAGTCATCAGTGACCCTAGAGTAACTCACTGCGACGCAGTTGGAGGGTGAGTAAGGAGGGTGTATCCGAGGACTAAGTCACTTTAAGGCTTTGGCTACCATCTACCCTCCGCACCCCATTATTTTTAGCTAACTTTAAACAACGCCCGCCTAAACTTATATATATAATAAATTATATATATATGTATATATATATATATATAGATATATAGATACTATATATATTATATAATATATAGGTATATATATATAGTATATATATATTAATATATATTTGCTTGTGTAATTTTATGCTCACTTGTTATGTTTTCCTATTTTTGTCAGGTTATTGATTTGGGCTGGAACACAATGGACCACCTGGTATCAATTATCACCTGCTATCACTTAACCTGAGGTTTGGGCTGTGCCCAGTATGCGAATATTCGCATATTCGCAAACAACTACGAGTGGGAGTGCGGATGCGAATTATTTAAAAAACATTGAATATTCGTAATTGCGAAAGCGAAAGTGAATATTTGGTCCATCACTAATTATGAGGGCCAGTAAATGGAAACACATCCATAATAAATGGCAAGAATTACTCGGAAGATTATTGAGCTCTCATAAAGTTTAAATTAAAGCTTTCGTCTCTGATAGCGGGGTGGCAGGGCATGTGTTTTCATGGAGAGATATCCCCCTACGTGGTGATGGCTCACTTAAGACCCCACATCTGGTAAGTGTATTTTCTCTTGCAGCACTGTCTCGTAGCCTAAAATCACGAGTGAAGCCTGTACCTGCGTTATCCTCTATTGCATTGGAAGGGTAATTACAGAGAGATTACCTGCTAATGAATATACGAGTGTTTTCAGATTAATAAGCGCTTATCGGTGATAAGGCAGCTATTGGGAATTCCCTTGCTCTGTAGCGAATACAATACTACGTGTTTGCAACTAAAGGGAATAGATACCTGGAAACTAAGATAAATATCACAAGGTACATAGATATTACATACATAAATATATGTAAATACACACACACACACACACACCACACACACACACCACACACACACACACACACACACAGCCCAACACACCACACACACACACACACCTATCACAATACTAATTATTATATCGTTATCAGCTCTTAACCATTACACTGGGGAACAATTTGAAAGAAAAAAATTGTTGAGTAGATTTTTGGCTTATTTAGCCTAAAATTGCATGCTGATTCTAATCTGTATCCAGTTTTTTTCTAGCACGTCAAGTTTTTTTCTCCACAGCTTACCTCCAATAAGCAAAATTCACTTGTGTCCGTCGCTATAAGTCCAATGCCCTCATTCAGCTGAAATTCCCGTGCCGTTTTCGACAACTACCTCCTCTAGAATAATCTGAGTGATGTTGAAGAACGCAGTGACAGCAATGATGCAGATTTGACAATTCACGAGGATTCAGTTCGTAGGGGATTTGATCCACACGAGTTGAAGTGATTTTAGCACGTGATTTGGGCCTATCCAAAAAAAGCTTCAGAATACTAAGCATCCAGAACTGAACTAGAAAAACATACTTGAACAAGGAGTGAAAGTATCATACTTTCGAACCAGAGAAATACACATTTCTGCAGTACTTTCGAAGTGCCAGTGGGTTTTGTGTTTTGCCCATAACATTCTGGTTACTGAAGGAATTGGGCTTTTCAATCTACAACCAATGAATGGCGATTGTTTATTATAGCTCAAAGCGGACATTGAAAGTGTGTCCTTCTACACAATGGCAATTTGTTTGGCGCAGCCCTATTGGGCATTCGGTCTGTCTTCATCGTGGAAGATATGGAATGTAAAGAGAGTCATTGAGTTATTGCAATATGACCAAACACAAATTGGATTCATCTGTGTTGACCTTAAATGGTGCCTTCCCTCTTTGGTCCACAACGTGGATACACCAAGTATCCCTGCTTTCTCTGTATGTGGGATAGCAGAGCTCGAGAGAATCATTGGGTTCAGACGAATTTGCCTCCGATCTGATCTTAACCTGGAGATCCTACAGTTGTACATGACCACTTGTTGGACTAGAAGACAATATATTCCCACCTCTGCACATAAAACTAGGTCTCATGAAACAATTTGTACAAGCATTGTCAACTGATGGCGACTGTTTGAAGTACATCATCTTGCATTTCCTGACTGTCAATTGAAAAATCAAGGCCGGTGTGTTTGATGAGTCCACAAAATCGACAGCTCATCAAGATGAACATTTCACGGTAACTATGTCAACCTTGAAAAGAATGCTTGGCTCATGCTTCAAAGGACGTCCGTACAAGAACTTTCTTGGAAATTACACTTCGAAGTAATTACACAGAACTTGTTTCAGAAAACTATTGGAGAGGCTACAAAGCGCTTGGTTGCAACATGAGTATTAAAGTAACATTTTTTGGCATAGCCATCTTGCCAACTTTCCGGAAAATCTCGGTGCTGCTCGCGGACGAGCAAGGTGGAACGATTTTCACAAAGATTTGAAAGGTTATGGAAGAACGTTACCAGGGTAGATGGGATGTGCAGATGAATGGTGACTAGTGTTGGAAGGCTCAAGCGCGATAGGTCCTCAAGTTGAACACTCCAGACAAAGCGACCAACGTAAATTTTTACCTTAACCTGCACACATTATAGCCTTATCCTTTCTAAAAAACATGATCATGTATTATAAACATTCTTCATGCCTATTTCTTTCATTTTTTCATTGTATGTTAACATTTGCAACTTTTTATAAAATAAGCAACTGTTACTGTTATGTACAGTATTTTTCTATTGTTTAGGAAAACGAAAATCCTACAGTTCAAAAACTTTACGTGATAAGCAAAAAACTGAGATCAGTTTTTTGGATTCAAGCACCCAAAAATTACTTAATAACAGGTCCAGACCTAACCTCAACACAAAAGAGTTTGTTCCCCAGTTTTATCATTATTTCGTTATATTATCATGACGTTATTTATCTGATTCTGTTGTTATCGGTGTTGCTGTAGTTTGTAATTATCAAAATAGTAGTAGTACAAGTAGTAGTTAGTAGTAGTAGTAGTAGTGAGTATAGTAGTTAGTAGTAGTAGTAATAGTATAGTAGTAGCAGTTAGTAGTGGTAATATTAATAGTCCGTAATAGTAGTAAAGTTTCGGTTGTTCTTCTTCTCTTTATTTTCTGTTCTTGATCTTGTTCTTGTTGTTGCTGTTGTGAGTCACCTTCATCTTCCTATCCTTGGTTCTAACTATCCCTTTATTCTTTTCTGATACGGTTTTTGTTCGTTTACTGAGAAAACTTTTCTACTAAACCTAAAACCAATCTTTTTAACAGATTTTTTATTTATTAATTAATTTTTTTACATCACAAAAGACTGGCCAGCAAACATAAGGAGGTAATCAAGCCCGCTTAGTTGCCAGTCCCTAATAAAGAAGACAGTAAGAGATAAGAAAGGGGTGGGCCAATTTTGATTTAGGGTAGGAAAATACAGTTCTTGGGCATACTCTCATCCACCTATGATATTCCTGCTCCTTTTTTAATGTTATATCTTTAGTTCCAGAAAGAATGGTCTTCAACCGTAAAGTAAGTCGGAAACTGTAACATCAAGAACACGAACCGAGGGGATGCAAAATTATTGTAATATAACTCTGCTCTGAAGTGTGTACTTTGCTTTTATTAATAAAATAATTTTTCGATCCATAAGCATATGCCGTGGCGGTGTAATGGTAATTAACATCAAATGGCTCGCTGCTCGTTTCCGCCAGGACTGGCAACGGATTGCTAACTATGAACTAAAACGACTTTTTCGAAATAGCTGCTTTCCTGATACAAATTGTTCCGAGTCGAGAGTTGCTTGGTATGGGAAAGGAGCCTGGCATGGGAACTCGCGGCGTGTGACCCCCGGAGTGGCGTCGTAGAGTGGGTGAGGCGACGCGCCCCCCGGTGTATGCCCCCAATGATTGTACAAAATCTGCTTCGTCTTAAACGAAAATGTATTTCTAGGGACCATAGGTTACATATGGCTTTTCCTTGCCATACGGAAGTATGAAGGAGTAGCGTTCACATCCTGACGTATCAGTTTTGAAGCACGTTCTGAAACTTCCCATACAAATGGACTGATACTGAGAGTAAAAAGTTCAGAGCTTTCAGATAACAATACTATGGTAATCCACAACCACAGCAAGCATGAGGGATTAAGTATAAAACTTTAGTTTAATAATAAATCAGGTTTGCAAACAGAAGCCTTCCTGCTTTGATGAGGTTGGTGGCAGAGTGGTTACCCCTGCAAGTGGCAAGGCTCTGTTTTAGAGTTCGATTTCGAGGGTGCCAAAACTTTCTGCAATCGCCGATTGGCCAAAGAATACCCACATGCTTCCCATAAACTCTACTCTCGATAGCGAGTGCATCGGAGGACACAGGGGGGCGGCATGAGCCCCTAAAGTCTAAACACGGCGTCACTATAAAATCAAGTATCGCCACCACAGGCAAGGGCCAACCATCACAGTCCCTTAACAATACCTACAGAGGCTACGCATCCGAACCCTGGAGGCTCCGTATATAGCTTTAAATTATCTAGGCCCATACCTGAAACCATGTACTAATGTACTACATACTCGAATCTATGATCATGTCTCGCTCTACGAGAACCGTTCCGCTTAAATATATTATAACGATCCGAAAATATCACTTTAATTTTGAAGGAGGCGCTCTGTCCGACTTTTACCACTTTTATTTCCCTTCTGCAATTTAGGGTAAGCCGTCATAACAAAAAATCTTTTTCGCTACTTTGGCATGCCAATTTCCTATGTAAAATGGACATTCTAATACGATTTTATCTATTTCCATTTTTGCATTGTGAGCAATTCTTGACTATGGCAAAATCGCACTTTTATATTGCACCCTTATCGAATAATGCTTAAATGAGTACGCAGTGTCCAAATGACTAGCGTGGTAGCTCTTTCTGATCAGTTGGTTCATCAGGCACTATACAAACATCCAGTGTCACAAAGCCTCTACGTTTGGCCCTAGAACGTGTCCCATCATGATCCTTCTTAACCTGAGCAGGGCATGGTCTCTCCCTGTGGTGGCCCGAGCCCGATGAACCCATCTCTGGCTGCTGCCCCACCACTGCTGCCGCGCGCTTCTGTCACCTGCTTCACGACTCTTTCACGGTGCTCGAGTTGTTGGATAGAGAAACTCCCGGAACTCGTAAAGGCTTGACCAGGATCTCCTATGATCTGATCCCCGGACAGTGAACAGTGAAATGCCGGCTCGTACACCGTGGCCAGGCTGCCAGCTGATCAGTGTCTGCAAGTGGTGTCTGTACCAGTTCAGCTTGGGTGTGATGGCGAGTCTTACACTGGTGTCCCCCCATACTCCTCGCCAGCCCCTCAGCTTCAAATCTGGGTCACGGCGAACCTTCGGTTCGCCCTCACTCTAGACTCGCCATCAGCGAGAGGAGGACACATTCTGAGTGTGGCGAACCATGCTCATGTCCGCACGTAGAAGGTCCACCGCTGGTTGGACCTTCTTGGGCGCGACTTCATTCATACACTCGAGCTGCGTGAGGATGTGCTTTGGGTGGGTCCGTCTCTAGTCTGTGGTAACCTTTGAAGGTTCCGTAGTAGAGTTTGAAGTACACCTTCAGGCAGTAACTTGACTAGTATTTCCAGGGTGTTCAGTTTCTTTGCAGTCAGTCTATGCTTTCTGTCTAAAACACATGTACACGAGCGACTTGGCTGTGGTGAGCCATCTGGAGGTGGGGGACACCTTGCCAAATGATCTCCTGCAGCTCGGACTGGAGAACGGCACCCGCTTCACAGCCTGGACTAAGCTGGTAGGGACCTGCTGGTCAGTGGACATGTGACCAGGATATCCGGGTATTCCGTGAGATCTTCACCGCCTGGCACTCCTCTGAACTCTGGCGTGTACTGCATCTTATTCACCTGGACAGCAGGAATGCACCACTGGAAAACCCGTGAACTCCAGTGTCAGATGAGGTAGGCCCGTCGATGCTGGTGATAGGTGGCGCAGGGGCACCGCCTTTGTGTGCAACACTCATATACTCCAGAAGAGCTGCCCGTCCCAGCATCTTTCTCCAAATGGTCGTGAGTACCACCCTTCACCCCGTGTGGCCCTAGTTTGAGTCACCTTGCAGTACGATCAGTGAGGTCGTGATCGAGTCGTAGGTCACCAGCAGATCATGAGAGACTGAGGCCAACCTTGAACGCAGGCTTCTCTCAGTGGCACCGGTTTCCGTCCTCTGGGAAAAAGTGCCAAGGTACCTTCTAGATGGCTCCCCTGTCCCCTGAACACATGCTCCTCTCCTCGATCACCGTGGGTGCAGTTTCCCATAGCTGTCCGGGCACCATCACCCTGGTCATTGTCCCTTCCTCCCATCGTAACCCATCCACTATTTTGGTACCCTGGCTTCCCCTGGTCAAGGTCCCTGGCCGATGCCTGCATCCTGCCTGGGCCCTCCTCAGCTTTTTAGGATCGCAGACCAGGTACGACATGTCTGGAGAGAGGTTTGCCGTCAGCGATAGTGCCTGGAGGAATCCAGAAGCCAAGGCAGCAGCAGCAGTGGCTGAACGTCGAACCGGATTCTTGCCGGGTAGCGGCCAGGTTCCGGAATGGCATTGGTGTTTCTTCTTGCGGCTGGCCTAGTCCAAGTACTGCTCACAAGGGGTGGGCCAGGGACGCCAGCCTCTCCCTTTGAGGCATTCCTGTCTACCATTACATGTGCAGCTCTCCTGTTTGCTCCTGCCTCTTTCTCTGAGTGGCACGGGTGACGACTCCTCCGATCCTCCTCAGAATCCTGGTGATCTTCAGTCCCTGGCCCAGGAACCTGCTCCTGCTGCTCAAAACGTCTGACCTTTTCATCTTTCCCTCTTTGCTTTGCTTCCTCAGCTTAGCCTCCCTTTCCACTGCTTCTCTTTGCTGCTTTCATTTGTCGTATGCAGTACGTTCTTGTCTACCCCTGTCATCATCATTGCCTCTCCTCCCCAACTTTGATCCTCTGGTAGTAACAGTCCACTCCAGGTCTAAAGTAGGACTTTTGCTGGGGCCATGGGGCAGTCCACACTGCACGTGTGCTCTCACTTGGCACAGCTGGGGGTTGGAGCAGTGGGATTCCTGTCCTTGGCAGAGGAAGATCTGAGGGCGAGGCCGTTATGTCAAAACAAGCCCTGTCCATATTCTTCTCCACAATTCCTTTACTGCTTTATTTTGCTCCTGTCATGGCTCACCACTTCACTAACCTTCTTCCAAAATTAATCTATCCTTCTGGTCACGGACCGGTCAATAACATCCACTGGATGTGCAAAAACTGGGCGTTTGATTTCTTCCACTGGGCAGCACAATGGGGGTCGATCCGTCGCATTGTCTCTCACTGGGTTACCCCCGCTTTTCAACAGCCCTCCGCGATGCCCTGAGTTCTTGGGGAGAAGGATTTCCCCTCTTCATCACGCCGCGATACGTAGGCAACTCACTCTCAGCAAACTCCTCGTCCAACGCGCCAACAAAGGCGGCCACTTGATCCGGAGCTCTGTCTATTTGCAGGCATTTCGACCCACTGGTTTAGCAGGAGAAGCCATCCTAAAAAGACATCAGAATTGATGATAGTGCAATGAGCCGTTACTTATAGCGGGCTAAGCTATGTTTTTTGTCATATAAATATAAAAAGTCCCTTTTTGCATAATGCAGAAGTGCTCAAACCAAAAAAGTTGAAGAGGACAAACCCCCTTAAAATTCAATTTTACATAAGAAACAACCTGCCAATTCGAAATACTTCTATATTTTACTTTCATTCGTTCCAACGGTCCGTTTCTGTTTAAGACCATGCCTCCTCGGACACCACTCAATTTGTCCTTGGGCGACTTCAATGCTACTTACTGGCCTGTGAGAGATGGCTACGAGTTTTGTGTGTTGGTCCATGGCCCGGTACCAGAACACAAACAGTTCTCTGCTTCTGAACTTTTGCAAGTCGCAGAAGGTTTGAGAATTGCAGTGTTCTTGGTAAGAGACCAGAGCTGCAAACCGCTGACATGGTATAAGTAATTCCGGAAGGGTAAGCTAAGGAGATCGACCACATCCTCCGTTAGTAACTCGTTGGAGGATCCCTCCAGAACTGCCGTGTTTTACGGAGGTGGCTGAGTTTCCTTGGAACAGAGCACAGACTTGTTGTTTGCTACCTTAAGCTGTCATGTCAGTCCAGAAGAATCTCAAGAGGTAACCATAGTGTGTTTCATCTTGAGAAACTGAAGGACTTGACATGTGCTCATGAGTATGCGGTGCATGGCTCAAGCGGTTTTGATGTGCTCGGTGCTCCTCGGGGATCCGTAGAACTGGTGTGATAACCTTCAACGGAACTCTACAGGCTTGCCAAGGAGTGTATTGGGAGCGCCCGAGTTCAGGCGTGGTTTTGTCTCGACGGAACGCTGAGAAAATCGAGGAGAGTCGCGCTGCACAGCTTGGCTGGGAACCGGGACCAGCACAAGGGCCCTCTGTCCCACGCCGACTAGAACACTCCTGAGGAGAGGACAAGGAAGAGTATGTCAGGAGTCTCGCTGAGGATTGTCGAGGGTCATTTGATACGCTATGACCTCCGACCACGCCTACCGAGCCCTGAAAAGCTCCTTCCAAGTCTCCTTCTCGGGCGAGTGCTATTCGAACAGCAGATGGGCGCCTCGTGGTCGGACTTGATGGCAGATGGCGTCGTTGGGCTGAGTACTTTTGGGCAGTTGTTCCCACGGTGGACACCCTTCCAACTGAGCAGCTTTCACACCACTGGGTTATCAGGCAGTGATGCCGATCCTACCCATTGACGAAACCGCACCTCTTCTTGACAAGTCAGAGAGGCTGTAGCAAAGTTGAAGGGTGGAAGGCAGCTGGTGTTTGGTATATCCGTGCGGGCTCCTCAAAGCTGGGGGTGATGCCCATGATCCGCTGGTTGCATGGCTGTCCTGACTGCCGTGTGCAATCAGGTACCATTTCCTCCTGCTGAAAAGGGGCTGGTCGCCCCCTATCTGCAAGGGAAAGGGACCGTCAGGACTGCAACAATTACGCGCGGTATTGCACTGCTCCGCGTACCAGGCAAGGTGGGCTTGCCCATCTATTGCTGACACGAATTCGCAGTCATCTGGTGAGCATCAGAGACCTCACAGTCTGGGTCACGCCTGGTAAGTCACCAACGGCCGTATCCTAGCGCTTCGTGTCCTGGTTGGAACCGCCGACGTGAAGTTTCGACAGGGTAATGCTTGCAGCCCTATGTTGATCTCAGAAGTCGTTTGACTCAATGCATCGTGAGTCCACTCTTGGGTCTTCTGCCACTTCGAGGGGATTCCAGCAAGGACTATTGTTTAATAACTGGTCTTATTCTTGGAACTGAGATGCTGTTAAGTGTGGGGCAGGTGTATCCAGCTTCTTTCCTGGAATACAGGGTGAGCAAGGGTTCGTCCTTGCCCCATCACTTTTCCAACGCCTTTGTATGGACGGGGTATTGGACAAGGTTGTAGATCAAGTGAGTGTGGAGCATCAGTCGGCACACCAACATCACTGATCTTGTTTTTGGATGATGCAGTATCTTTGCTGAGTCGCTGGAGTCCTGGTGAGGGCTCTCGAGGCGCTGCCGAGGAGGCAAAGCCTTTGGGGCTTGAGTTCTCCTGGCTCAAGACAGGTCCAGTGTTTTGTGGACTTTACTAGATGAAGCAGTACATTCTGTTCATGCGTGTGGCGAGGACTTGAAGATCTTGAAAGTTTACATACCGTGTAGCGCAGTCCATAATGACGGCGGTCACGTCAAGAAGTCTTGCGGGGAATTGGCAATGCCCCGGTGTGTGTTAATGGCCTTTCGCTCAGCGGGAGTATTTGGCGTTGGTCGGTACCTGTGGACAGGAGGACAAAGATCCCGTCTTCAAGTCGCTTGTGATCCGCTGTCTTACTCTAGTGGTTGTGAGACAGGACACTATAGTGACTTGAAGAGCGAATCATGCCTTTGGTAATAATTGGTTCTTCGCAGAATCATGGGGTATCGCTGGGATGATTACGTGTCAATCATCGATTGCACCGTGAGACTGAATCGAGCCTATCCCTTGATGTCCGTCAGCGCCAACTTCGGCTATATGGCATGTGGCACGCTACCCTGAAAACCGACCTGTCCCATCGGTTGTATCTGTAAGAGACAATCCGTCGTGGGAGGAGGCCAAGGGGGCGCGCCCACAAGGCTCGTGGCTGGGGCAGAGTTTATGTTTTCTTGTGAAGCTGCTTGGTACTGGGAAAGGAGCCTTGCATGTAACTCGCGCGTGGTGACCCCATGGAATTGGCGTCCGTAGGGTGGGGGCGAGGCGACGCGCCCCCCGGCGTATGCCCCCCAATGATTGACTGATTGATATACCTCCTACCCCTTAACCCCTTCACGCCCAGATCTTATGCTTTTGCTAAAAAAACTGTTTTGTTAGCCATAAAAATTACAAAATGTAACTAAATAACCCAGAGTATTTAGTGGACAAAGAATACTAAGCAGGTCATGATCTATAAAATATGGCTTAGAATTCACTAAAAATTGTCTAAGGGTACCTTAAATTAACAATGGAAATCACGTATCTGGTTCTCAAGGGGGTAATTGGATGTCAAGAGTCAGCTGTACGTCCTGCTTCTACACTAACCCCTGCGGGATAGGAAGGCCTAGGGGGCGGACCAAGGATAACGTGTGTTGGGGTTTGCAGGCGGCGGCGTGACGGCCTGTGTCGGGCGGGCGCGAAAGCACGCAGCGTTCCACAGCGGCGTGTGAGGGGGGCGGCTCTGGAGGCCCGGCTGCCCATCCTCGACTGGTGGCCCCCAATACCCCACATCTCCGCACGCCCTCCTCGGGGACATGGAATTCGCGGGCGCCACCGTGGGCGTACGAGCGTGGCCCCAAGGTGAGGCGCCCTTATGACAGAGGGGCGGGCAAGCCTTAGTGTGGGCGGGCGGTGGCGTGGTGGTGAGTGGTGTTTGGGAGGTGTGCGTTCAGATATTTCAGCACAGGTGTCATAAACAGTAGCTTGTATCAGCAGCACGTGAGAATGAATTACAGAATAATAGTATTTCACGCTCAGTTTATAGTCGGCTGTCACCCATGAAGCTATAAATTAATCACCCTTATGGTCTTCATTCGTGGCACCTGTGTTCCGTGCGCGCGTGCCCCCCCCTCTCCCCCCTAGGAATGGGTTACGCCCTGATGGCCGCCTACCCCCCATCATGGCCGTACGCCGGCCGTCATCTCCGGGCCATCGTGTAACCTCGTCATGGGCACCTCACACACCACATCTCCCTCGGTGAGTACACAAGTCTCCTGCTTGACACACAGGCCCTAATAAGCAACACAATCTCCCCCTTGCAACAAGGCCATAAATAATAACACAATCTTCCTTGGCACTCACAGGCTCCATAAATAAGCAACATAATCTCCTACCCCTTGACCACGGCCCCATAAATGAGCACACAATCTCCCCCTTGACACACAGGGCCCCATAAATAATTCACACAATCTAATCCCCCCTTGACACACAAAGCCCCTAAATATGCAACACAATCTCCCCCTTGACACACAGGCCACATAAAGAAGCAACACAATAAATCTCCCCCTTGAACAACAACAAAGGCCCCATAAATAATTTATAATCAACACATCTCCCTCCTGCATTGACACAACGAGCCCCCTAAATAAGCTACACAATCTCCCCCTTGACACACAGGCCATAAATACGCAAACACCATCTCCCCCTTGACACACGTCCCCATAAATAATCAACACAATCTCCATCTTTGCAAACGGGCCCAATAAATAAGCAACACAATCTCCCCCTTGGCACACAGGCCCCATAAATTACTCAACACAATTCCTCTTGGCACACAGGCCCTATAAATCAGCAACACAATCTCCTTCCTTGGGCACAAGGGCCCCACATAAATAAGAACCAATCTCCTCCTTGTCCACACAAAGACTAAATAAGCAACACAATATCCTCCTTGGCACACAGCCCAGAAATGCAACACAATCTCCTCCTTGGCACAAGGTGGGCCCCTAAATAAGCACACAATCCCCTCCTTGGTACACAGGCCCCATAAATAGCAACACAATCTCCTCTCCTTGGGCACAAGGGCCCCATAATCAGCAACACAATCTCCTCCTTGGCACACAGCCTCAGAAATAAGCAATACAATCTCCCATCCTTGACACCAGGCCCCATAAATAAGCAACACAATATCCCCCCTTGGCACACAGGCCCCATATATAAGCAAACACGAACTCCTCCTTGGCACACAGGCCAAATAAATAGGCAACACAATCTCCTCCTTGGCACACAGGCCCAATAAATAAGCAACACAATCTCCTCTTTGGCATACGGGCCCCATAAATAAGCAACACAATCTCCTCCTTGGCACACGGGCCCCATAAATAAGCAACACAATCTCCCTCTTGACACCAGGCCCCCATAAATAAGCAACCAATCTCCTTCCTTGTCAAACGGTCCCCATAAATAAGCAACACAATCTCCCCTCTTGGCACACGGGCCCCATAAATAAAGCAACACCAACTCCCCCTTGACCGTGGCCCATAAATAAGCAACACAATCTCCCCTGAGCACACAGGCCCCATAAATAAGCAAACCAATCTCCCCCTTGACACACAGAACCCATAAATAACAACACAATCTCCCCTTTCACACACAGGCCCCATAAATAAGCAACAACAATCTCCCCTTGACCACTACAGGCCCTTAAAATAAGCAACGACAATCTCCCCCTTGGCCCACAGGCCCCATAAATAAGCAACACATCTCTTCCTTGTCACACGGGGCCCCATAAATACCACAACACAATTTATCCTCCCCTTGACACACGGGCCCCCATAAATAAGCAACACAATCTCCCCCTTGACACACGGGCCCAATAAATAAGCCACACAATCTCATCCTTGGCACACGGGCCCCATAAATAATCAACACAATCTCCCCTTGGCTCATGGGTCCCATAAATAAGCAACACAATCTCCCCCTTGACACACGGCCCCATAAATAGACCAACACAATCTCCCTCTTGGCACACAGGCCCCATAAAGAAAGCAACACAATCTCCTCCTTGAACACAGCGGCCCCATACATAAGCCACAATCTCTCTCCTTGACACACTGGCCGCCATAAATAACAACACAATCTCCCCCTTGACACACGTGCCCCATAAATAAGCAACACCAATCTCCTTTTTTTGACACACTGGCCCCATAAATAAGCAACCAATCTCCCCCTTTACACACTATCCCCATAGATAAGCACACAATCTCCACCTTGAAACACAGCCCCATAATAACAACACAAATCTCTTCCTTGCACACGGGCACATACATCAGGCAACACAATCTCCCCCTTGGACAGTGGGCCCCATAAATAAGCAACACAATCTACCCCTAGACACACAGCCCCATAAATAGTATACACAATCTCCCCTTGCCACATGCGGTCCCCATAAATCAGCACACAATCTCCCCCATTACACACAGCCCATAAATAAGTAAACAATCTCCCCCAATGACACACATGCCCCATAATACGCAACACAATCTCCCCCTTGGACACACAGCCCTAAATAAGTAACACATCTCCCCCGTGGCACACAGGCCCACATAAATAGCAAGACAATCTTCCCCTTGACACACGGGCCCCAATAATAACAACACAATCTCCCCCTTTGACACACGTGCCCCATAAATAGCAAACACAATCTCACCCTTTGCACAAACGGGGCCCCATAAATAAGCAACACAATCTCCCCTCTGGGTCACACAGGCCCCATAAAATAAGTAACTACAATCTCCTCCCTTGCACGTGGGCCCCGTAAATAAGGCACCACAATCTCCCCGTGCACGTGGGCCCCATAAATAAGCAACACAATCTCCCCTTGGCACACGGCCCCATACATAAGCAAACAATCTCCCCCTTGGCACACAGGTCCCCATAAATAAGTAACACATCTCCCCCTTTGCCACAGTCCCAATAAATAACAACACAATCTCCCCTCCCCTTGACACACATTCTCATAAATACACACAATCTCTCCCTTGACAACACGGCCTCATAAAAGCAACACAATACTCCCCTTGACACACGGGCCTCATAATAAGCAACACAATCTCTACCTTGACACACGTGCCCCATAAATAAGCAACGAGAATCTCCCCTTGCACGTGTGTGGGGGGGGGGGGGGGTGGGGTGGGGGGGGGGGGTGGCCCTATAAAATAAGCAACACAATCTCCCCTTGACACACGCCCCATAAATAAACAACACATCTCCTCCTTGAAACAAGAGCCCCATAAATAAGCAACACAATCTCTTCCTTGGCCCCACGGGCCTATAAATAAAGCAACACAATCCTCAACCTTGACACACAGGCCCATAACTAAGTAACACAATCTCCCCCGTTGACACAACGGCGCCCCATAAAATAAGCAACACATTCTCTTCCTTGAAACACGCCTCATAAATAAGACACACAATCTCACACCCTTGGACACGCAGGCCCCATAAAATAAGTACACATCTCACCCTTACACACAAGGCCCCCATAAATAACAACACAATGCTCCCCCTTGACACAAGGCCCCATAAATAAGCAACCCAGCTCCCTCCCTTGGCACACATGCCCCATAAATAATAACACAATCTCTCCCTTTGGCACACTGGCCCCCATAAATAAGCAACACTATCTCCTCCTTGACACACAGGGCCCCATAAATAAGCAACACCATCTCTCCTTGTGACAACCCATGTCCCATAAATAGCAACACAATTTCTCCTTGCCACGTGGGCCCTATAAATGAAGCAACAGCAATCTCCCCCTTGGCCACACGGCCCCCATAAATTAGCACACACTCTCCTCCTTGGCACAAAGGCCCCATAATAAGCAACACAATCTCCTCCTTGACACACAGCCATAAATAAGCAACACAGATCTCCTCCTTGGCATACAGGCCCCATGACATAAGCAACAACACAATCTCCTCCTGACACACAGGCCCCATAAATAACAACACAATCTCTCCTTGACCACAGACCCCATAAATGACAACGCATTCTCCTCCTTGACACACAGGCCCCATAAATAAGCAACACAATCTCCTCCCTTGCATACAGCCCCATACAGATCATCAACACAATCTCCTCCTTGACACACAGCCCCATAAATTAAGCCAACCACAATCCTCCCCCTTGAAACTGGGCCCCATAAAATAAGCCGACACAATCTCCCTCTTGCACACAGGTGGCCCCAGAAATAGCAACACAATCTCCTCCTTGACACACGGGCCCCATAATAAGCAACACTCTCACTCCTGACACACGGGCCCATAAATAAGCACACAATCTCCCCCTTGACACACGGGCCCCATAAATAAGCAACACAATCTCCTTTTTGCACAGCTGGGGCCCCATAAATAAAAGCAACCAATCTCCCCCTTGACACGGATCCCCATAAATGCAACACAATCTCCACCTGAACACAGGCCCCATAAATAATCAACACATCTCTTCCTTGGCACCGGGCCACATAAAATAAGAACACAATCATCCCCCTTGAACATGTGGGCCCCATAAATAAGCAACACAAATCTACCCCTAGACACACAGCCCCATAAATAAGTACAACAATCTCCCCTTTACACACGGTCCCCATAAATAAGCAACACAATCTCCCCCTTTGACACACAGGCCCCATAAATAGTAACACAATCCTCCCCCATGACACAAGTGCCCCATACATAACACACAATCTCCCCCTTGACAAACACAAGCCCCATAAATAGTAACACACATCTCCCCCTTGGCACACAGGCCCCATAATAAGCAATGACAATTCTTCCCCGTGACCACACGGGCCCCATAAATAAGCAACACAATCTCCCCCCTTGACACAGCGGGCCCCCATAATACGCACACACAATCTCACCCTTGCCACGGGCCCCAATAAATAAAGGGCCGTCCCCCACCAATCTCCCCCTGGGCACACAGGCCCCATAAATAATTAACACAATCTCCCCTTGACACGTGGGCCCCGTAAATAAGCAACACAATTCTCCCCCTTGACACGTGGGCCCCATAAATACGCAACACAATCTTCCCCCTTGGCGACACGGGCCCCATAAATAAGCAACACAATCTCCCCCTTGTCACACAGGGCCCCATAATACGTAACACAATCTCCCCCTTGGCACCAGGCCCCATAAAGAAGCAACACAATCTCACCCTGACACACAGTCCCTCAGAAATACGCACACACAGACTCTCCCTTGACCACACGGGCCTCATAAATAAGCACACAATCTCCCCCTTGGACACCGGGCCTCATAATACAACACAATCTCACCTTTGACACACGGGCCCCATAAATACGCAACATCAATCCTCCCCTTGGCACGTTGCCCTATAATAAGAGCCAACACAATCTCCCCCTTGGACACACGGGACCCCATAATAACAACACAATCTCCTCCTTGAAACAAAGCCCCCATAAATAAGCAACACAATCTCTTCCTTGGCCCCACGGGCCTCATAAATAAGAACACAATCTCAACCTTGACACACAGGCCCAATAAATAAGTACAACGAATCTTCCCCCTTGACACACGTCCCCATAAATAGCACACACAATCTTCTTCCTTGAACCACGGCCCTCATAAATAAGCAACACATCTCACCCTTGACACGCAGAGGCCCCCATAAATAAGTAACACAATCTCACCCTTGACACACAGGGCCCCATAAATAAGGCAGACACAATCTCCCCCTTTGACACACAGGCCCATAAATAAAGCACACAATCTCCCCTTATGCACCCAGGCCCCATAAATTAAGTTAACGACAATCTCTCCCTTGGCACACGCCCCATAAATAAGTCAACACAATCTCCTCCTTGCAACACAGCCCCATAAATAAGCAACACCATGCTCCGCCTTGACACACAGGCCCCATAAATAAGCAACACAATTTCCCTCCTTGACACGTGGGCCCTATAAATAAGCAACACAATCTCCCCCTTGGCACACGGGCCCCATAAATAAGCAACACAGTCTCCTCCTTGGCACAAAGGCCCCATAAATAAGCAACACAATCTCCTCCTTGACACACAGGCCATAAATATGCAACACAATCTCCTCCTTGGCATACAGGCCCCATACATAAGCAACACAATCTCCTCCTTGACACACAGGCCATAAATAAACAACACAATCTCCTCCTTGACACACAGACCCCATATAATGAGCTACGCAGTCTCCTCCTTGACACACAGGCCCCATAAATAAGCAACACAATCTCCTCCTTGGCATACAGGGCCCGCCATACATCACAACACAATCTCCTCTTGACACACAGGCCCCATAAATAGCAACACAAAATCTCCCCCTTTGACACTGGGCCCCATTAAATAAGCAACACAATCTCCTCTTGGCACACAAGGCCCCTAATAAGCCAACACATCCCACCTTGACACACCATGGCCCCATAAATAACGTAACATAATCTCCCCCTTGACACGTGGCCCCATAAATAAGCAACACAATCTCCCCCTTGGCACACAGGCCCCATAAATAAGCAGTACAAATCCTCTTCCTTGTCACACAGGGCCCCATAAATAATCAACACATCCTCTCCCTTTACACTGGAGGCCCCACTAATAAGTCAACACATAGCTCCCCCTTGACACACAGCCCCACTAAAGAAGCAACAACAATCTCCTCCTTGACACACAGGCCTAAATAGCAACACAATCTCCCTCTTGACAATGGCCGCCATAAATAAGCAACACAAATCTCCCCCTTGACACACAGGCCCCATAAATAAGCAAAACAATCCTCCTCTTGGCCACAGCCCCATAATAAGCAGACACCATCTCCCTCTTGGCACAACGGGCCCCATAATAAGCACACAATCTCCCCCTTGACACACGGGCCTCATAAATTAAGCACACAATCTCACCCTTGCACACGTGCCCCATAAATAAGCAACACAATCTCCTCCTTGAATACACGGGCCCCATAATAAGCAATACAATTTTCCCCCTTCACACGTGGCCCCATAATAAAGCCACACAATCCTCCCCCTTGACACGTGGGCCACCATAAATAAGCAAACATCTCCCCCTTGCACACAGGCCCCATAATAAGCAACACACTCTCGCTCCTGGATACACGGGCCGCCTAAATAAGCAACACCATCTCCACCCTTGACACGTGGGCCCCATAAATAAGGCACACACACAATCTCCCTCCTTGCACACGGGCCCATAATATCAACACAATCTCCCCCTTGACACACGGGCCCTCATAATAACAACACAATCTCACCCTTGGCACACGGGCCCATAAATCGCAACACAATCTCCTCCTTGACACACAGGCCCCATAAATAAAGCAACACAATCTCAGGCCTTGGCCCTCGAGCCCAATAAATAAGCAACACAATCTCCCCCTTGACGACACAGGCCCCATAAATAAGTCACACAATCATCCCCTTGGCAACACCTGCCCCATAAATAAGCAGACACAATCTCCTCCTTGACACACGGGTCCCATAAATAAGCAACACAATCTCCCCCTTGACACCCGGCCTCATAAATATCCGACGCAATCTCACCCTGGCACACGGCCCCATACAATAGCACAATCGCCTCCTTGGCACACGGCCCAATAAAATAAGCACACAATCTCCCCTTGACACAACGGCCTCATAAATAAGCAACACAAATCTCACCCACTTGTCACACGGCCAAATCATAAATAAGCACACAATCTCACCCTGACACACAGTCCCCATAAATAAGTAGACACAATCTCCCCCTTTGCACACGTGGCCCCATAAATAAGCAACCAATTCCTGCCTTGGCACACGGGCCTCATAAATAAGCAACACAAATCTGCACCCTTGACACGCAGGCTCAATAAATAAAGTAACACATCTCCACCTTGACCACAGGCCGCCATAAATAAGCACACAAATCTCCCCCTTTGACACACAGGCCCCCTCAAATAAGCATCACAATTTCCCCCTTGACACACAGACCCATAAATAAGCAACACAATCTCCCCTTTGTCACATAGGCTCATAACATAAGCAACACAATCTCCCCTTTGGCAACACGGCCCCATACATAAGCAACAACAATCTCCCTCTTGACACACGGCCCCATAAAGTAAGCCAAACAATCTCCCCCTTTGGCACACAGGCCCCATAAATAGTAGCACAATCTCCCCCTTTGACACACAGGCCCCATAATAATAACGACCAATCTCCCCCTTGGGCACACAGGCCCCATAACTAGCAACACAATCTCAACCCTTGACACGCCAGGCCCCCACCCCCCAAGTTTTAAAAAAAAAAAATTTTTTAAGTAACACAATCTCACCCTTGACACACAGGCCCCATAAATAAGCAACACAATCTCCCCCTTGACACACAGGCCCCATAAATAAGCATCACAATTTCCCCCTTGACACACAGACCCCATAAATAAGCAACACAATCTCCCCCTTGGCACATAGGCTCCATAAATAAGCAACACAATCTCCCCCTTGGCACACAGGCCCCATAAATAAGCAACAAAATCTCTTCCTTGGCACACAGGCCCCATAAATAAGCAACACAATCTCCCCATTGACACGTGGGCCCCATAAATAAGCAACACAATCTCACCCTTGGCACACGGGCCCCATAAATAAGCAACACAATCTCCTCCTTGATACACGGGCCACATAAATAAGCACACAATCTCCCCCTTGACACAGTGGGCCCCAAAATAAGCGAACACAATCTCCCTCTTGCACACGGCCCCATAAATAAGCAACACAATCTCCCCCTTGACCACACGGCCCATCATAAATCAGCAACTACAATCTCACCCTTGGTCACCGGCCCCCTAAATAAGCAACACAATCTCCTCCTTAATGGACACACAGGCCCCATAAATAACAACACAATCTCCGCCTTGCACACGAGCCCAATAATAAAGCACACATCTCCCCCTTGACCACAGGCCCCATCAAATAACAAACACAATGCCATCCCCTTGGCACAAAACAGGCCCCATAAATAAGCAACACAATCGCCCTCCTCCTGTGACACACTGGTCCCTAAATAAGCCACAATCTCCCCCTTGACACACGGGCCGCATAAAGACGCAACACAATCTCACCTTGGCACACGGGCCCCCTAAATAAGCAACACAATATCCTCCTTGCACACGGCCCAATAAATAAAGCAACACAATCTCCCCCTTGACCACACGGGCCTCATAAATAATCAACACAATCTCACCCTGGCACACGGGCCTCATAAATAAGCAAACAATCTCACCCTTGAACACACATGCCCCCATAAATAAGTAACACAATCTCTCCCCCTTGACACACCGGGGCCCCATAAATAAGCACACAAATCACTTCTTGGCACACCGGCACTCATAAATAAGCAACAGCAATCTCACCCTTGACGAACGCAGGCCCCATAAATAAGTAACACAATCTCACCCTTGACACACAGGCCCATAAATAGCAACACAATCTCCCCCTTGACCCACAGGCCCCATAAATAAGCATCACATTAGAGACCCCCTTGACACACACACAGGACCCCATAAATAAGCCAAAACCAAATACAATCTCCCCCCTTGGCACATAGGCTCCATAAATAAGCAACACAATCTCCCCTTGGCACACAGTCCCCATAACTGGATCAACCCACTCTCCCTCTTGACACACAATGCCCCATAATAAGCAAACAATCTCCCCCTTGCACACAGGCCCCATAAATAAGTGCACAATCTCCCCTTGACACAGGCCCCATAAATAAGCAACACAATTCTCCCCCTTGGCACACAGTCCCCATAAATAAGCAACAAAATCTCTTCCTTGGCACACAGCCCCATAATAAGCAAACACAAAGCGCTTCCTTGGAACACAGGCCCCATAAATACAACACAATCTCCCCCTTGACACACATGCCCCATGAATAAGCAAACAATCGCCTTCATTGACACACAGCCTAAATAAGCAACACAATCTCCCTCTTGACAAATGGGACCTATAAATAAGCAACACAATCTCCCCCTTGGCACACAGGCCCCATAAATAATCAACAACATCTCTCCTTGGCACACAGGCCCCATATACATAAGCAAACACAATCTCCCCATTGACACTGGTCCCTAAAATAAGCAACACACTCTCACACTTAGGCACACGGGCCCCATAAATAAGCAACACAATCTCCTCCTTGAATACACGGGCCCCTAAATAAGCAACAACAATCTTCCCCTTGACCACGTGGGCCCCATAATAGCAACACAATCTCCCTCTTTGCGACACGGGCCCCATAAATAAGCAACCCAATCTCCCCCCTTGACACACTGCCATCATAAATAAGCAACAACAATCTCACCCTTTGCACACGGCCCCATTAAATAGCACACATCTCTCCTTGACACACAGGCCCCATAAATAATCACACAATCTCACCCTTGCACAGCACGGGCCCAATAAATAAGCAACACAATCTCCCCTTGAGCCACACAGGCCCATAAATAATCCATCACAATCTCCCCATTGGCAACACACAGGCCCCATAAATAAGCACACAATCTCCTCCTGACACAACGGGTCCATAAATAAGCACCACAATCTCCCCTTGACACAGGGCCTCATAAATAAGCAACCAAATCTCACCCTTGGCCCACAGGCCCCATAAATAAGCAACACAATCTCTCCTTGACACACGGGCCCCCATATAAGCAACACAATCTCCCCCTTGACACGTGGCCCTAATAAATAGCAACACAATCTCCCCCTTGGCTCACGGGCCCATAAATCAGCCACAATTCTCCCCTTGAGCACCGGGCCCCATAAATAACCAACACAATCCCTCTTGCACACAGGCCCCATAAATAAGCAACACAATCTCCTGCCTTGACACAGTACGGGCCCCATAAATAGGCAACACAATCTCCTCCTGTGACACACGGGCCCCATTAAATAACCAACACAATCTCCTCCTTTGACACCGGGCCCCAAAATAAGCAACACATCTCCTCTTGACACACGGACACCATAAATAAGCAACACAATCTCCCCCTGCACACGAGCCCCATAAATAAGCAACACAATCCTCCCCCTTGACACACAGGACCCATAAATAAGGCAACACAATCTCTTCCTTGGCACCGGGCCACATAAATACGCAACACAATCCTCCCCTTTTTGACATTGGGTCCCCATAAATAAGCACACACTACCCTAGACACACAGCCCCATAAATTAGTACACATCCCCCCTTACAAACGGGCCCCATAAATAAGGCAACACAATCTCCCCCTTGACAACACAGGCCCCATAAATAAGTAACACAATCTCCCCCTTGACACACAGGCCCCATAATAAGTCAACACAATCTCCCGCCTTGACACACAAGGCCCCATAAATATGTAACACAATCTCCCCCTTGGCACACAACAGGGCCCAATAAATAAGCAAACACAATCTCCACTTGACACACCGTCCCTAAATAAGCACACAATCTCCCCTTGACACACGGAACCCATAAATACGCAACACAATCTCACCCTTGGCACACGGGCCACCATAATAAGCAACACAATCTCCCCCTGGGCAACGACAGCCCCATAAATAATAACACCTCTCCCCTTGAAACACGCGTGGGCCCACAATAGCAACACAATCTCCCCTTGACACGTGGGCGTTCTTAATAGCCACAAATCTCCCCCCTAGAAGCACACAGGCCCCATAAATAATCAACACAACTCCCCCTTGGCACACAGACCCCATAAATAAGAAACACAATCTCCCCCTTGACACACAGGTCCCATCAATAAGCAACAAATCTCCCCCTTGACACTCAGGCCCCATAGAATAAGCAACACAAAATCTCCCCCTTGGCAACACAGAACCCCATAAATAAGCAACACAATCTCCCCCTTGGGCACACGAACCCCCATAAATAAGCAACACATCTCCCCCTTGACAACTGGGCCCATAAATAGCAACACAATCTCCCCTTGACACACAGTCCCCATAATAAGTAACACAAATCTCCCCCTGACACTTGGCCCCATAAATAAGCAACACAATCTTCACTTGGGCACACAGGCCCCACAATACGCACACAATCTCCCCCTTGACACACAGGCCACATAAATAAGTACATAAATCTCCTAATCTCCCCCTTGAACTACGTGAGGCCCCATAAATATCAACACAAGTCTCCCCCTTGGCACGACAGGCCACATCAATAAGCAACACAATCTCTTCTTGGCACACAGGCCCCATAATAAAGCAACACAATCTCCCGCCTTGACAACGTGGTCCCCATAAATAAGCAACACAATCTCCCTTTGAAACACAAGGCCCCCATACATAAGCAACACAATCTCGCCTCTAGGCACACGAGCCCCGCCGTAAATAGCAAACACAATCTCCCCTTGGCACACGGGCCCCATAAATAAGCAACACATCTCCCCCTTGACACACGGCCTCATAAATAAGCAACACAATCTCGCCCTTGGCACACTGGCCCCATAATAAGCACACCAATCTCCTCCTTTAATACACGGGACCATAAATAAGCCACCAACTGTCACATTCCCCCTTTGACACACAGACCCCTAAATATCACACAATCTCCCCCTTGACACACAAGACCCATAAATAAGCAACACAACTCACCTTTGGCACACGGGCCCCATAAATGGAGCACACAATCTCCTACTTGATAACACGGGCCCATCATAAGCAACACAATCTCCCCCTTGACACGTGGGCCCCATAAAGAAGCAACACAATCTCCCCCTTGGCACCCGGGCCCATAAATAGCACACAATCTCCTCCTTGACAACACGGGCCCCAAATAAGAGCAACACAATCTCACTCACTTGGCACAACGTCCCCATAAATAAGCCACACAATCTCCCCTTGATACACGGGCCCCATAAATAAGCAACACCATTCCTCCCCCTTGACACGTGGGCCCCATAAATAAGCAACACAATTCTCCCTCTTGGCACAGAGCGGCCCCATAAATCAGCCAACACATCTCCCCCTTGACACACTGGCCTCATAAATAACAACACAATCTCACACCTTTTGCACACGGGCCCCTAAATAAGCAACACAATCTCCCTCCTTGACACACAGGCCCCATAAAATAAAGGCAACACAATCTCAACCTTGGCGACACGGGCCCCCATAAATACTCAACACAATCTCCCCCTTGACCACCGGGCCTCCTAATAAGCAACACATCTCACCTTGGCACACGGCCCCCCCATAAAATAGGCAACACAATCTCCTCCCTTGGACACACAGGCCCCATAAAATAACAACACAATCTCACACCTTGACACAGGCGGGCCTCATAAATAAGCAACACAATCTCCCACCCTTGGCACACGGGCCTCATAAATAAGCAACACAATCTCACCCTTTACACACAGGCCCCAAACTAGTTAACACAATCTCCCCCTTGACACACGGCCCCATAAATAAGCAACACAATCTCTTCCTTGGCACACGGGCTCATAATAAGCACACAATCTCCCCCTTGACCCGCAGGCCCAATAATAGTAACACAATCTCACCCTTGCCGACACAGGCCCTAAATAAGCAACACAATCTCCCCCTTGACACACAGGCCCCATAACATAAGCATCAACAATTTCCCCTTGACACCAGACCCCAGAAATAATCAAGACAATCTCCCCCTTGGCACATAGGCTCCATAATAAGCAACACAATCTCCCCCTTGGCACACAGCCCCATAAATAAGCAACACAATCTTCCCTCTTGACACACGGCCCCATAAATAAGCTAAACATCTCCCTCCTTGGCACACAGGCCCCCTAAATACGTAGCACAATCTCCCCCTTGACACACAGGGCCCCATAAATAAGCACACAATCTCCCCCTTGCCACAGGCCCCATAAATAAGCAACCAATCTCTTGCAATTTTGCCACAGGCGCCCATAAATAAGCAACACAAGCTCTTCTTGGTACCGAAGGCCCATAAATAATCAACACAATCTCCCCCTTGCCACACAGGCCCCATAAATAACAACACAATCTCCTCCTTGACACACAGGCCATAAATAAGCAACACATCTACCCTCTTGACAAATGGGACCTATAAATAATCACCAACAATCTCCCCCTTGCACACAGGCCCCATGACATAAGCACAAATTCTCCTCCTTGCACACAGGCCCCCATAAATAAACCACACATCCCTCCCATTGACAGCTTGGGGACCCATAAAATAAGCAACACAATCTCACCTTGGCCACACGGCCCCATAAAATAAGCAACACAATCTCCTCTTGTACAACACGGGGCCCCATAATCTAGCAAGCCAACAAATCCTCCCCTTGACACGTGGGCCCCTAATAAGCAACACAATCTCCGCTCTTGCACACGGGCCCCATAAATAAGCAACACAATCTCCCCTTACATCACGGGCCCTCATAAATAAGCAACGACAATCATCACCCTTGGCACACGGGCCCCATAATAATCAACACAATCTCCTCCCTTGACACACGGCCCCATAATAAGAACACAATCTCAGCCTTGGCACACGAGCCAATAACATAAGTCAACACAATGCTCCCCTTGACATCAACACGTAAGGCCCCATAATAAGCAAACACCATCATCCCCTTGCACACAGGCCCCATAAATAGCAACACAATCTCCTCCTTGACACACGGTCCCCATAAATAAAGCAACGACAATCTCCCCCTTGAACACACGGGCCCTAATAATAAGCAACACAATCTCACCCTTGTGCACCACGGGCCCCATAAATAAGCAACACAATATCCTCCTTGGGCCACACGAACGGGCCCAATAAATAGCAACACATCTCCCCCTTGACACACGGGCCTCATAAATAAAGCAACACAATCTCATCTCACCTTGGCACACGGGGCCTCATAAATATAGCAACACACATCTCACCCTTGACACACAGGCCCCATAAATAGTAACACAATCTCCCCTTGACACCGGGGCCCCATAAATAGCAACACAACTCTTCCTTGCACACGGGCACTCATAAAATAAGCACACAATCTCACCCTTACACGAGGCCCCATAAATAATCGGCCAATCTCACCCTTTAGGACACACAGGGGCCCCATAAATAAGCAACACAATCTCCCCCTTGACACACATGCGCCCCATTAATAAGCATCACAATTTCCCCCTTGACACCAGACCCCATAAATAAGCACACAATCTCCCCTTGGCACATAGGCTTCCATAAATAAGCAACAACAATCTCCCCTTGCACACAGGCCCCCAATAAATAAGCAACACATCTCCCTCTTGACACACAGGCCCATAAATAAGCAAAACAATCTCCCCCTTGGCACACAAGCCCCATAAATAAGTAGCCAACTCCCCCTTGACACACAGGCCCCATAAATAAGCAACAAAAAATCTCCCCCTTGGCACACAGGGCCCCCATAAATAAGGCAACAAAATCTCTCCTTGGCACAGCAGGCCCATCAATAAGCCCACAAGCTCTTCCTTGGAACACAGGCCCCCATAAATAAGCAACACAATCTCCCCCTTGACACCAGGCCCCATAAATAAAGCCAACACAACTCTCCTCCTTGACACACAGGCCATAAATAAGCAACACAATCTCCCTTCTTGACAAATGGGAACCTATAAAATAGCAACAAACAAATCCCCCCTTGGCACACAGGCCCACTAAATAGCACAAAATCTTTTTTTTCTTCTGGCAACAGGCCCCGAAATTAAGCAACAACACTCTCCCCATTGACACGTGGGCCCCCATAATAAACGCAAACACAATCTCACCTTGCACACGGGCCCCATAAAATAGCAAACACAATCTCCTCCTTGATACACGTCCATAAATAAGGCAACAATCTCGCCCTTGAGACACGTGGGCCCCAATAAATAAGCAACACAAGCCTCCCCTCTGCACACGGGCCCCAATAATAACACACAATCTCCCCTTGACACACTGGCCTCATAAATAAGCAACACAATCTCACCTTTGCACAACTAGGCCCCACAATAACAACACAATCTCCTCTTGACACACAGGCCCCAAAATAAGCAACACAATCTCACCCTTGGCACATGGGCCCAATAAATACGCAACACAATCTCCCCCTTGCCACACGGCCCCATCAATAAGCAACACAATCTCCCATTGGCACACAGGCCCCATAAATAGAGCAACACAATCTCCTTCCTTGAACACACGTGTCCGCATAAAATAAGCAACAAAATCTCCCCCCTTGACACACGGGCCTCATAAATAAGCAACTACAACTCACCCTTGGGGGGGCAAACGGGCCCCATAAATAACTCACACAATCTCCGCCTTGACACACGGGCCCCATAAATAACAACACAATCTCCCCCTTACGCGTGGCCCCATAAATAAGCCCACATCTCCCCCTTGGCTCACGCGGCCCATAAATAAGCAACAAATCTCCCCTTGACACAACGGGGCCCGCATAAATAAACCCAACAATCCCCCTCTTGGCCACACAGGCCCCCCATAAATAAGCAACAAAATCTCCTCCTTGACACACTGGCCCCATAAATAGCAACACAATCTCCTTCCTTGACACACGGGCCCCATAAATAACCAACCAATCTCCCCCCTTTGACACACGGGCCCCCATAAATAAGCAACACAATCTCCTCCTTGACACATACGGACCCATAAAAAGCAACACAATCTGCCCCTTGACACACGGACCCATAAATAAGCAACACAATCTCCCCCTTGACCCCACAGCCATAAATAAAGCAACTACAATCTCTTCCTTTGGCACACGGGCCACATAAATAAGCAACACAATCTTCCCCCTTGACAGGTGGGCCCCATAAATAAGCAACCCAATCTACCCCTAGACACACAGGCCCACCATGAAATTAGTAACACAATCTCCCCCTTAACCAGGCACGGGCCCCATAAATAACAACACAATCTCCCCCTTGACTACACAGGCCCCATAAATAAGTACACAATCTCCCCCTTGACACAGCAGGCCCCATAAAATAAGCACACAATCTCCCCCTTGACACAACAAGCCCCATCATATGTAGACACACATCTCCCCCTTTGCACACAGGCCCCATAAATAAGCAACACAACTTCCCTTGACACACGGTCCCCATAAATACGCAACAACATCTCCCCCTGTGTGACCCACGGACCCAATAAATAAGCAACACAATCTCCCCCTTTACACGTGGGCCCCACAAATAAGCAACACATCTCCCCCTTGACACGTGGGCTCTTAAATAAGCAACACAATCTCCCCCCTGAGCACACAGGGCACAGGCCCCATAAATAAGCAACACAATCGCCCCTTGGCAACAGACCCCATAATAAGCAACACAATCTCCCCACTTGACACCAGGTCGCCATCAATAAGCAACCACAATGCTCCCCCTTGACATCTACAGGCCCCATAACTAGCAACACAAGCTCCCCCTTGGCACACAGACCCCGATAAATAACCACACAAATCTCCCCTTGGCACACATACCCCATAAATAAGCAACACATCTCCCCCTTGACACGTGGGCCCCATAAATAAGCAACACAATCTCCCCCCTTGACACACAGGCCCCCATAGTAAGTAACACAATCTCCCCTTGACACGTGGTCCCCATAAATCAGCAACACAAACATCCTTCCCCTTGGCACCAGGCCCCATAAATAAGCAACACAATCTCCCCTCCTTGACCCCAGGCCACATAAATAAGTAACATAATCTCCCCCTTGACACGTGGGCCCCATAAATAGCAACACAACTCCCCCTTGTCACACCGGCCACATAAATCACGCACCCAATCTCTTCCTTGGCACACAGCCCATAAATAAGCAACACAATCCCCCTTGACACGTGGGCCCACCAAAATAAGCAAAAATGCTTCCCCATTGACACACAGGCCCCATAATAAGCAACACAATCTCCTCTAGGCACACGAGCCCCGTAAATAAGCAACACCAATCTCCTCTTGGCACAACGGGCCCCATAATAAGCACACAATCTCCCCCTTGCACACGGGGCCTCATCAATAAGCAACACAATTCTCACACTTGTCACATACGGGCCCCATAAATAAGGCAACACATCTCCTCCTTAATACACGGGCACATAATAAGCAACACAATCTCCCCTTTGACACCTCAGACCAGCCATGAAATAAGCCACACAATCTCCCCCTTGACACGACAAGACCCCATAAAGATAGCAACACGACATCACCTTTGGCAACGGGGCCCCCATAATAGCAACACACTCTCCTCTTGATACACGGGCCCATAAGTAAGCAACACAATCTCCCCCTTGACACTGGGCCCCATAAAGAAGCAAACACAACTCCCCCTTGGCAACGGGCCCCATAAATAGGCAACACAATCTCCTCCCTTTGCCACACGGCCCCATAAAAAGGCACACAATCTTCACCCTTGGCACACGGGCCGGCCATAAATAAGCAACACAATGCTCCCCCTTTCTCACGGGCCCCATAAATAAGCAACACAATCTCCCCCTTGGCTCACGGGCCCCGATAATAAGCAACACATCTCACCCTGCACAACCGGGCCCCATAAATAAGCAACACAATCTCCCCCTTGGCTCACGGGGCCCCATAAATAAGCAACACAATCTCCCCCTTGATACACGGCCCCATAACTAAGCAACACATCTCCCCCTTGACACGTGGGCCCCATAAATAAGCAACACATCTCCCTCTTGCACACGGGCCCCATAAATAAGCAACACCATCTCCCCCTTGACACACGGGCTCATAAATAGCAACACAATCTCACCCTTGGCAGCACGGGCCCCAAAATAAGCAACACATCTCCTCCTGTGACACACAGGCCCCATAAATAGCAACACAATCTCCCCTTGCACACGGGCCCAATAAATAGCAACACAATCTCCCCCTTGAGCTCACAGGCCCCATATATACGCAACACAATCTGCCCCCTTGGCACACAGGCCCATAAATAAGCAGCACAATCTCCTCCTTGGACAAACAACGGGTCCCATAAATAAAGCAAACACAATCTCCCCCTTGACACACGGGCCTCATAAATAAGCAACACAGAATCTCACCCTTGGCACACGGGCCCCCATAAATAAGCAACACAATCTCCGCTTGACACACGGGCCCCATAAAATAAGCAACACAATCTCACCTTGGCACACGGGCCCATAAAAAGCAACACAAATCTCCCCTTGGCTCCGGCCCTAAATAAGCAACACAATCTCCCCCTTGACACACGGCCCGTAAATAACCAACGCGACAATCCCCTCTTGGCACACAGCCCCATAAATAAGCAACTAGTCTCCTCCTTGACACACGGGCCCCATACATAACAACACATCTCCTCCTTGACACACGGCCCCATAAAATAACAACACAATCTCCCCTTGAACACACGGGCCCCATAAATAATCAACACAATCTCCTCCTTGACACACGGGCCCCATAAATAAGCAACATCACTCTCCCCTGACACACGAGCCCCATAAATAAGCAACACGAATCTCCCCCTTGACACACAGGCCCCATAAATAAGCAACACAATCGTCTTCCCTTGGCACACGGGACACATAATAGATCAAAACACATCTCCCCTTGACATGTGTGCCCCATAAATAAGCAACACAATCCTACCCCTAGACACACAGGCCCCATAAATTAGTAACCCCAATCTCCCCCTTAACACACGGGGTCCCCTAATAAGCAACACAAGCTCCCCCTTACACACAGGCCCTCATAAATAAGTACACAAATCTCCCCCTTTGACACACAGGCCCCATAAATCAGCCCACAATCTTACAATCTCCCCCTTGACACACAGCCCCATAAATATGTAAGCCAATCTCCCCCTTGGCACTTAGCCCATAAATAAGCAACCCATCTTCCACTTGACCACGGGCCCATAAATAAGCAACACAGTCTCCCCCTTTACACACGGCCCCCATAAATAAGCAACACATTTTCCCCTGGGCACAAGTCCCCCATAAATAAGTAACCAATCTCCCCCTTGACACGTGGGCCCCATAAATAAGCAACACAATCTCCCCCTGTGACACTGTGTCCCCATAAATAAGCACACCAATCTCCCCCTGAGCCAGCAGGCCCCCATAAAAAGCAACACAATCTCCCCCCTTGACATACAGGCCCCATAATACAAAGCAACACAATCTCCCACCTTGGCACACAGGCCCCATAAATACGCCAACACATCGCCCCCTTGGCACACAGACACTCCAATAAATAAGCAACACATCTCCCCCTTGCACGTGGCCCCCATATATAATCAACCAATCTCCCCTTGACACACGAGGCCCCATAAATAAGTACACAATCTCCCCCTTGACACGGGGCCACATAATAGCACCCAATCTTCCCCTTCTCACACAGGCCCCATAAATAAGCACACAATTTCCCCCCCCTTGACACACAGGCCACATAAATAAGTAACATAATCTCCCCCTTGCACTGGGCCCCATAAAAATCAACACATAATCTCCCCCCTTGGCACACAGGCCCCATAAATAAAGCAACACAATCTCTTCCTTGATCACACAAGCCCCATAAATAAGCAACACAAGCTCCCCCCTTGAACACGTGGGGGCCCCATTATATAAGCAACACAATCTCCCCCTTGACACACAGGCCCCATAAATACTCAACACCAATCTTCTCCTTGGGGGGGGGGGGAAAAAACACACAGGCCAGAAATACGCAACCAGCTCCCTCTTGAACAAAAATGGCCCCATAAATAAGCCACACAATCTCCCCCTTGACACACAGCCCCATAAATAATTCAACACTCCCCTCTAGGCCACGAGCCCATAAATGAGCAACCCAATCTCCCTCTTGGCACACGTGGCCCCATAATGAGCAACACAATCTCCCCTGACACACGGCCTCATAAATAAGCAACACAATCTCACCCTTTGCAACACGGCCCCCATAAATAAGGCAACACAATCTCCTCCTTAATACACGGGCCCCTAAATAAACAACACAATCGTCCCCCTTGACACGTGGGCGGCCCATAAATAAGCAACACATCCTCCCCCCTTGACTCCGTGGGAGCCCCATAAATAAGCAACACAATATCACTATTTGCTACACGGGCCCCATAATAAGCACCACCAATCTCCTCCTTGATACACGGGCCCCATTAAAAAGTAAAAAAGTAAGTAACACAATCTCCCCCTTGACCCGTGGGCCCCCTAAAGAAGCAACACAATCTCCCTCTTGGCACACGGGCCCCTACATAAGGCAACACAATCTTCCCACCTTGACACACGGGCCTCATAATAAGCAACCCAATCTCACCTTGGCACACGAGGCCCCATAAATAAGCAACACATCTCCTCCTTGACACAACTGGCCCAATAAATTAAGCAACACAATCCACCCTTGGCAACGGGCCCCATACATAAGAAACACAATCTCCCCCTTGACACACAGGGCCCATAAATAATCACACAATCTCCCCCTTGCCCACAGGCCCCATAAATAAGGCAACACAATCTCGCTCCTTGACACACGGTCCCATAAATAATCAACACATCTCCCCCGCTTGACACACGCTCCTAAAATAAGCACACAATCTCACCGTGGCCTCAACGGGCCCATAAATAAGTCAACTACCTCTTCCTCCTTGGCACACGGGCCCATAAATAGCAACACAATCTCCCCTTGACACACGGGCCTCATAAATAAGCAACACAATCTCCTCTTTGACACACAGGCCCCATAAATAAGCAACAACATCTCCTCCTTGACACACGGTCCCATAAAGACCAACACAATCCCCCCTTGACACGTGGGGCCCCATAGAATAACAATCACATCTCGCCCCTTGAAACACAGGCCTCATAATAAGCAACCCAGATCTCCCCCTTGGCCCAACGGGCCCCATAAATAAGTCAACACAATCTCCCCCTTAGGCACCACAGGCCCCATAATAAGCAACACAATCTCCCCCTTGGCAGCACAGGCCCCATAAATAAGTCCACATACAATCTCTCCCCTGAACACAGGCCTCATAAATAGCACAAAATGAATCTCCCCTTGTACACACGGGCCCTTCATAAATAAGCACACAATCTCCCTTGACACACGGGCCATTCATAAATACGCAACACAATCTCCCCTTGACACAAACGTCGCCCATAAATAGCAACACAATCCCGCTTGGCACTGGGCCCTATAATAAGCAACACAATCTCCCTTGACACACGGGCCCCATAAATAAGCACACATCGTCCTCCTTGAAACAAGAGCCCCATAAATAAAACGCAACACAATCTCTTCCTTGACACACGGGCCCCATAAATAACAACACATCTCACCCTTGACACACGGTAACGCCCCCATAACTAGTAACACAATCTCCCTCTTGAACCCGTCCCCTAAATAAGCAACACAATCTCTTCCTTTGCACAAGCTGTGCCTCATAATAAGCAACACAATCTCACCCTTGATACGCAGGCCCGCATAAATAGTACACAATCTCACCTTGACACACAGGCCCCCATAAATAAAGCACACAATCTCCCCTTGACACACAGCCCATAAATAAGCAAACAATCCCCCCTATGGCAGCCCAGCCCAAAATAGTAACACAATCTCCCCCTTAGGCACCCGGGCCCCCATAAATAAACAACACAAATCCCCCCTGGCACACGGGCCCATAAATAATCAACACAATCTCCTCCTACACCAGTCGCCCATAAATAAGCAACACATTTCCTCCTTGACAACGTGGGCCTATAATAGCACACAATCTCCCACTTGGCACACGGGCCCCGAAAATAAGCACACAAGTCTCCCTCCTTGGCACAAAGGCCCCATAAATAGATCAACACAATCTCCTCCCTTGACACACATGCCATCAATATTCACCCAATCTCCTCCTTGGCATACAGGCCCCATAACATAAGCAACACAATCTCCTCCTTTGACACAACAGGACAGGCCTAAATATGCCACACAATCTCTTCCATCCTTGGTCATACAGGCCATAAATATGCAACACAATCTCCTCCTTGGCATATCAGGCCCCTAAATATCAACACAATCCCTCCTTTACCCACAGGCCATATATGCAACACAATCTTCCTCCTTGGCATACAGGCCCCACTAATGCACCACAATTCCTCCTTGACACCAGAGTGGGCCATAGATAAGCAACACAATCTCCTCCTTGACACACAGGCCATAAATATAACACAATCTCCTCTTGGCAATACAAGGCCTCCATAAATAAGCCACGGTACAATCTCCTCCTTGACACACAGGCCATAATAAACAACAACAATCTCCCTCCTTGGCATAACCAGGCCCCATAAATAAGCAACACAATCCCTCCTTGACACACAGGCCATAAATAAACAAACCACAACTCTCCCTCATTGCACACGGTCCATAAATAAGCAACACATCTAATCCTTGAACACACGGGCCCCATAAATAACAACAACAATCTCCTCTTGCACACCGGCCCCCAAAAATAAGCTAAATATTTCATTTATAACGTTGACAGCATGCTAATGGATCGATCTTGTAGGAACACAAGAAAGCTACAAGAGGCTCGGAGACCTACACGTGGTAAGTTCCTGTTACTAACACTACCTACATCCACTTTCATCCCCATCCATAAGCTGTCTAGACCGTTCTTTTAAAACTCCCTAATTGACTCCTCACTAACTACCTGACGACTGAGTCCATTAAATTCTCATTAAAGTTTAAATACTGTATTAAATATATGAAAAACATGGTATTTATAAATACAGTTCTAAATAACATAAATGTATTTGAAATACAAATGTATTTAAATACAGCCCAGCTCTGATGTCCGTGGGGTAGTTAGTGCAGAGTCCATGGAGCTTAAAAGGAGTCCTTGGATAATTTTATGGATGGTTGATGAAAGGTGGATTAGGTAGTGTTAAGTAACAGGACATAACCACGTGTAGGTCTCCAGGTCTCTTGTAGTTTCCTTATTTTCTTATGGTCTTGAACCCCTTCACACCACGCCCAATCTTTCCTTTGCCATAAAAAAAATGGTTGGTCCTGTTGTCGAGCATAAATTAAGAAAAGTCACTGTACTATACCAAAATCCTTATCGACTAACTGAATTTGGTATTAGTTAGTCGATAAGATACTAAACAGGTCAGTTGTATAAAATTTGCTTATATCACTAAAAATCGTCTATGGTACCCAAATTCGACAAATGGACATTCGTTCTGGGACCAGGTGTGTAATTATGTGGCCGTTGTCACCCTCATGAGCCGCGGTCGTCCCTGAGACACCTGACGGCTACAAGCGGTGGGCAAACTGGCCACCCTTGACGCCTCGACGGCCTAACGCCACCGCACTCCTCCCCTGATCTGCTGGCCAACACCACCCGCCGCCACCTCAGCCCGCGCAGGTGGCCGTGGCGCTCACACTGGCTTGCGGCCTCATGCATGTGCGTCGTGCCTTGCTGGCCTGAGGGACGTCCTAACTGGAGTACCCCTGACCTTACCTAACCTAACTGGAGTAACCTCACTGACACTAACCTAACTGGAGTACCTGACCTGACCTAACCTAACTGGAGTAACACTGACCTGAACCTACCCTAACTGGAGTAGCCTAACCTTACCTACTGGAGTACTTAACTGGAGTAACCTAACCTGCCTAACCTACTACCTTAGCAACCAATCTAACTCGATTACCTGACCTAGGCCTAAATGCGTACCCTAACCTGACCTAACCTAACCTTAGCAAACCAAATGCTAACTGGGAGTATAACCGGACCTAACCTACTGAGTACCTAACCTGACCTAGCTGGAGTAAACTAACCTGACTTAACATAACTGAGTAATCTAACCTGGCGGAAGGAACGTTTTAAACACACTTCATAGTTATAATGATAGAAAAAAGGATTAATGTTGAGGGAAGGGTTTTTAATATGCTTTGGTACACACTACCAACAGCTTGCACGGCTCGTGTACTATCTGGTCCGTCTCTATCATTATTTTACAGCTGCACGGTTGTGTTTTTAGCTGTCCACACGTCTATCAGTATTTACAGCTAGTCATGTTCTGTTTTAATTTGCGTCGTATTTTTCTATCAGTCCTTTAAAGCTGCACCGGTGGCCTGTGTGTCGTTGCAGCGTGGTGGGGGCGTGTCAGCTGGGCAGGTGTTCTCGCGTGCTGCTGTCCCCAATGGTCATCTCCGCCTTCACCACGGGGCGGGTCGCCTTCCAGATCCTGCCCTTCCCATCTCAAGGGTCTGCTGGTCATCGCCTTGCCTCGACATTGCCGTCCCCTTCAAAAGGCCCTCTACGTGAGTCTGGAGAGGCGTCACTGCAGGCAGGGGTTTATGGCAGGGAGGCAGTGTTGATGGCGGCGGCAGTTGTTATGGCAGGGCTGCGTGTTGATGGCAGGGCGGCAGTGTTGACTGGCAGGGGCGGCAGTGTTTGATGGCAGGGGCGTCAGTGTTGATGCAGGGCCGCAGTGTTTGATGGCAGGGCGTCATGTTGATGGCAGGGCGGCAGTGTTGATTGGCCCCAAAGGGCGGCCAGTGTTGATGGCAGGGCGGCAGTGTTGATGACGAGGGCGTCAGTGTTGATGGCAGTGAGGCAGTGTTGATGGCAGGGGCGGCCAGTGTTGATGGCCGGGAGGCAGTGTTGATGGCAGGGAGAGGCATTTTGATGGCATGGCGGCAGTGTTTAATGGCAGGGGTTTGTGCTCGGGCGAGGGCAAATTGGACGAAGCTATCGCGAATACTCGTATGATGCAGGTGGGGAAACATGGGTGATGTTTTGATGGAGAGGGGCGTGAGTGTTGTGATGGAGAAGGGGGGTGAGTGTTGGTGATGGAGAAAGGTGGGTGAGTGTTGGTGATGGAGAAGGGGGGTGAGTGTTGGTGATGGAGAAGGGGGTGCAGTGTTGTGATGGAGAAGGGGGTGAAGTGTTGGTTATGGATAAGGGTGGGTGTTGGTGTGGGATGTGGATGGGTGAAACGGGATGGTGTTGGTGGATATATCACGAGGTTGGACATAGGAGAGGTAGGAGGAAGATGACATAGGAGGCACAATTCACTAAATGGAGAGTGTGGAGACTATGTGAGGTGGTCTGTTTACGACGAGCAAACTTATTGTGTGGGAGACAGTGTAGGGGAAGTAGTTGCTCTCCCCCTCCATCCATCCCTTAAGCTTACCCACAGTGCCCGGAGGAGAGGATGGGGGAAGGGGAAAGGAATAGGAAGAACGAGGCAGAGGAGAAAGGTAGAAGTATAGAGGTATATAGGATTGTGGTGGTGGTGGACCGCGGCGAATGGTGAAGGGAAGGACCTAAGCGTTCCTCCCTCTCCTCCCCCCCCAGACGTTCTGGGACTTGGTGCGTGGCGCTGCCCATCGTGAACCTATAGGGTGGTGGCCATGTCCACCCTGTCCGTGACGCCTGCTCATGCTTCAACAACGAGATACTGAGGTGGGTGCCTGGGTGGTGGTGGTGGTGGTTGGCTAGCTAGCACCAGGTTCAATTACGTGCACAGACAAGCCATTTTACCTTATTTCATATTTTTGTGGGAGAGCACTAGGACGCCGACCACAGCACCCCTGGATTGCCTAACGGGATATTAATATTACACATACAAATACCTCTCCTTATCCTTCATCTAACATACAAAACCATCCTCCCCCATTTCTATCCCTAGTTTCTTTCCCTGCATTCAAGATTCAATTTAACAACTTCCATAACTTTACAACTTAACTACAAGGGGGGGGGGGTCATCATTCGCCACAGACAAGCCTAACACCTTATTAGACTTCCTTATCAACCCACAGACAGCCACCGACCCCCCCGCCTTATTGCCATCCCATATCCTTCTTATCCTCATTCTTCTCAAAGCTTCGTATCCATACCATCCATACACTTAAAGCTCCCGCCTCCGTCCCACCTAGCGGCAATCCCGCCGTGCAGTGCCCGTCCACGGGCAAAAGCCCGCGGGCAACACTGAAACGCCGCCGCACACAGCGGAGCTGCCTGGCACAAGTCAGAGGCGAGCAGCTGGGCCAGGCCAGGCAGTGTAGCGTTCTCTATTCAAGAAAACTGTGTGCGGTCACGACAACCACTGCGAAGCCAGGAAAAGGGCCTTAAGAGCTGGCACTGTGGGTACCATATCAGTGGCTATGTGCCTGAAAAAAAAAAGACAAAGTGGCGAAAAAGAATGCTTCACTTCGCCACTCCAAAGCTCCACATGTAACCTCGTATGCCTGACAGCGACCGCACTGCCAGGCGCGGCAGGCAGTGCCTGGTGAAATCACTCACCTACCATAACGGGCATTTTACTCATTTGTCCGCGGGCACAAGCGGTGAGCCCGTCAACAGGCAAACTGCTCGCTTGTGCCCGCGGGCATTGCCCGCTAGTGTGGACGGACCTTTACTTTCCCTTTAACTACATTTCAGTCATGTATCCTTCTCATCCCTATGCTTCATTGTAAGAGTTCAAAGATTCGTACATAACAGCTTCCATAACCTTCCCCTTCCCGCCCTCCGCAGCCCCGCCTGAAGAAGCTGTGCCTGGTGCCCTTGCCCATCGAGCTGGTGGTGGTGGTGGCGGGCACGGCGGCCAGTCACCTGCTGGGCTTGGAAGACACCCACGACGTTGATGTGATCGGCCACGTCCCCAGAGGGTTAGTCTTCATGCTTTAACATCGTAACTGCATGCCTCTCTTGGTCTTCCCTTCATTCATTCTTGATATGCTTAGGAATCTGCCCGCAATCATGCCAAATATTTTCTTCACCTTACCAAAAAACTCCTTAATTCATAGAAAATGTCAAAATCTTTCTGAATCAAACTCCTCTCGTGACTTTTGGCATCTAGCTCAAAACATCATTGGCCACGTTCCCAGAGGGTTAGTGTGGCGACGATGATAAAGATTCCTTAACATTGTCCCTGCATGCCTGTCTTTGGTCTCCCCTTCATTCTTGATCTGCTTAACCCAGTGATTCCCAACCTTGACACCTTGGAGGAACCCCTGTAATAATTTTTCATATTCCAAGGAACCCCTATATATATTATTTTTTTAAGAAAAGTTCTTGAGCAATATAATTCATATGAAATCTACAATTACATCACATGTCATGAGAGTTCACACTAATAAGTCAATAATGTTATGACTAAAGCCGCGGTCACATGAGCAACTTTTCCGTCAATATTCAGGCTGCAATTATTCAGCAAAGGCAACACCTTGCCATGTTTTGGTCACACGAACTTTCAGAGATAGCAATAATTTGAATGGCAATTTTGGCTTCTCAAGATGTATCTGAAGAAGCGTCTTTGGAAAAATAGGGAGAAATAGGGAGAAACTGGTTCACAAATAGGGTGGTGAATGATTGAAATGGATTCTTGTGTATGGAAGTGCGTCAGACATAAAACATTCAACATTCAACATCAAAGTGATCAATAATAAGTTGGTATCCCCTAAAATGTTTAGTTATTAATAGACCGTCAACAAGGAAAATGTATACCAGCCATAACTCATTTAAATTTTTCTTGGTGTTTGTATCCTTCAAATCGCTTAAAAAACACGTACAAGAGTGTACAGAACTTCACAATTCGTCTTGTAATCGGTTCTTGCCACTTTGTAGCTATGTATTTCAGCTTCTGTATATTGAATTAGAGCGTGCATTAAAAATTAATGTCAAATAATATGCATTGGTGGAAGGATATTGCAGCAATATGTTCGAAGACGACATGTTGGTCATCAAATCANCCCCCCCCAAAAAAAAACATAAAAAAACTTCTAACTTAAATGAAATCAAACAAAAATAATAGCTTGAGAATTCAGGATTTTCCTTTAGGTGGCTGTATACAGAAGCTATAAAATTAGTCTCCTTTTCACTCGCTTATTCCCGACCATTCAAAATTTTTTCTCTTCATACGCAGTCGGTAAACACCATGGTTAAAGATTTTGCTACATACATGCACACCCCTCCCCATTTCTGTCCCTATTCATTGCATAAAAGTTATTCCTGGCATATCATACAAAAACTAAATCTTTCCTCTTTTTTCAGAGAACCCCCATAACTAAAATTTTCACTACAATCTTAAAGCTTGGTAAATAACATCTGCAGGTTTTTGGGAGACTTCTAATATTCACTTAAAATTGAAAATGCGTCATCACTGTGTTGTGTTTTAAAATCCTCAGGATAGTATACTGGAAAGGGGGAATTTTTAGGCTATGAAATGTTATTGGGTCACTACTACATCCCACGGTCATCCTTTTCAAATTTTAGTGAATTTAAAACCATTTTACAAGGAAGGCTGTTGAAAGGTAATTTTCAGACTGTGTCACGTGTTTGGTGTATGATCGGGGTGAGATGCCCCTTTTCCCACCAGCCCACCCCCCCAAAACAAACCCATCAAGCGCAGGGATTGTTTTTGGGCCAAATTTAAATTTGTTACTTCCCTGTTCATTCTTGGTCAGAAAACTCATTATCTCAATTTATAGTATATATTTTTATGTATCTGCGTGCTCCACAACTGCCTGTAGGCAGTTGCCTGTTTTTGCACTCAACGTCTTTAAAGTACGTCAAAAATCTGCACGCTGATCCAAAAACAGCTGTGGATGTCGCTAGGTCTGAAGCTGGACGTTGCCTCCCGAATGGGGCCCCAAGCTGGAGTTAAAAGAGGAACAAAAAAAAAAAAGGGGGAAAAAAAATGGGTTAATTATTTTTTTTTTTTTTTTAAAATAACTAAAAATTTAATTAATTATATAATTATAATATAATATATAAAATTAAATATAAAATAATATATATTTAATAATATTATTTTTTATGTTTATTTATCTGTATATAATATTTTATATAATATTATTATATATATATATATGTATTTAATGTTTATATATAATAATTTTATTTTTTTATATATATATTATATATATATATTTTATATTTTTATATTATATATATTTATTTTATAAAAGGAAAAGAAAAAGGTTAATATAGTTTCACGGGGGACAAAAACATCTAGGGAATCAGACACCTTGTTTGTTTTTACTTGATTTGATCTGTGAAATGCGTTTAAAAGGCGGCGTCACACTACACTTTTTCCGTCTGTTAACAACCCTTTGTTTTTTCTCTTTTCTGACTTTACCCGTCTGATTAGGCGTCTGGTCGACATCCTGACGCCCTTCATAGGAAAGTTGAAACAACTTTCATAGTCAATCAAATCTATAGTGAAATTTTAAAGATTTTCGATATAAATAGGATTTTTTTGCAAATTATTCAATACTTTAAAATTAAAAAATTTAAAGTGACTATGCCATGTAAATACATTTAAAACCATTTTAAAAAACGCCAACATCTCTCGCTGACTCGATTGTTGTGTATTTTTTCCAAACACCAAACTCTTTTCTCACTCTTCAAGCTTCAACTTGTAATTATGAAAAAAGGGCTGTGGACCGTATTTTCAAAATTTCTCAAAAATGGGAGCGGGAGGCCCTCACGTCCCGCCCCCCTGTGCCTGACTGTTGCGGGCGGCTCCCGGGGGGCTGATGCCCGCTCTTATTACTGTTTTTTATTTTAATTGTGTATGTATTTTGTTTGTTTGGCGCGTTACATTGAATAACAAAATTAATGTATCCGGGATACCTGCCCAAAGGTACTCTAGCCTCCCCTGGCTGGGACCCATTCTTTTCAGTCCAGGAACACTGCTGGTAGGGCGGGAAAACGATGGTTGTGACGCTTGCAGAAAAAAATTGTTTTTTTTTAGAAAGTTGCGGAAAAAAAGAGGGAAAAAGTGCTAGTGTGACCCCGCCAAAAATTAAATCAAAAACTTGGAGCGAGTGATTGGCTGGTCCCTCAGGCGCGGGTTTGGTTTTGAACGACTGTGTTCTATTTTTTTTCCTCTTTGGAGGGGAATGTGCGCCCTTTTTTTGTACCTCTTTTCTGTCTTTTATTTTTTTTATTTTTCCCCCTTTTTCTTTTTTGTTTTGTGTTGCGTTTTTTGGCCCCCGCCGTTTGTTTTTGGGTAAAAACACAGTCTCTGAATCCCGGAATACGTGGCTGTCCTCCTTCTCCCCCCCTTCTCGTTTTTTTAGCGTTTCATATCATTGTGTTCATGTTGTGGGGTTTTTTGGGTTCATTTTTGATGGTAAAAGTATGCCCAATCCCTGTAATTTTTTTGCTGTCTGTATGTGCAAACTATATGTGTTTTTTATTGATATAACATTCTTACTTGCTGTAATCGTGTTCTACTACAAGTTACTACGGAATAAGGAAACATAACTGAACTATACTACCCTACCCTTGCCCCACCCACCCGCCACACCCCGGGCACTACCACCCCTTTTTTATGCTGTCCCCGATCCCCCCAAAAACTCTTTTTGACAAACAATTCTTTCAATTGAACACAAAAAATGAACAAACAAATTCAGCCTGAAGGTCAGTCGACCATCGCCGTCAGGGCGACAGCGGCCCCGTGGACCCCATCACGCTGTGCTACGGAGGCCCCGTGCTGGTACTCTTTGGGGTGCTGGGGGCGCGGGGGGGGGGTGATCGCCTCCTTCCCCTTTCCCCCCCGCGAGGACTGGCAGTGTGCCAGACGGCTTCGAGCTGAACACCTCCCCCCAGGCCCGTGATGAAGAGGGGGCCCTTTGAGCAAGAAAGAGGGAACCCCTCGTCAGGGTGCGCTGCCGGGGCCGGGGGGCACCCCCGCCCTTGCCTCTACTGACCCTGGGGGGACCTTCTCCGGGGGCTGAAGACCACAAGGGTGGGGGACACAGGGGTCCTCAACTTCCTCGAGGGGGGAAAGCTGCAGTCCCACTCAGGACGAACAATTTTTTCGCGGCACTGTTCGGGGAAAATGGGCACGGATTGGTGTTGAAAAGGGTCAACCCCTTTCCCAAAGCAGGGCAAGGAGGGCCCACCTGACCAGGGGGATGAAGGGCCCACCCGGCTTGACCGGCGCCCCCGGGCACCCCCACCGGTGAGGGAGACTCCTCCAGGTGACTGTCAGCCAAGTTACCATCTTCCCCCCCGAGTTTTTTCTCGATGTGGATCGAGCATGAGATCGGGGGGAATCCTCCCGCGTCGGGCAGGAGGACGTCGGTTCATCACGTGCGTCGACTACCGCCACCTGACACGCGGACGGGCTTTTATCGAGGCGGCAAAGGGATCCCGCTACAGCGTGCGCGGCTACTTCAAGTGGTGGAACGCTGCACGGCTACTGCGGCGAAGTGCAAAACCCCACCAGGGGACGACGACAGTGATGCCGGGCGCTACTACTCGGCCCTCGAAGAGGGAACCGATTCCGAGGAAGACTCTACTGGGGCCCCGAAGAGGGAACCGATTCCGGGGAAACTATACTCCCCCCTCGAACCCCAAAACCGATTCCGAGGACACCACTCCCCGGCCCTCGAACCCGAACCCGATTCCGAGGACACCACTACTCGGCCCTCGAGACGAATATTCCTCTCCGATCAAAAGGGAAGGGTGGTATCCGATGACAAATTTTCCCCCTCAATGATGAGGGGGAACGCGATGAAGAATATTTCCTCAGATCGATGAGGAAAGTGGTTTGCCGTGACAAATTTCCCCTAAATCGAGAGGAACGAAATGAAAATATTCCCCTCGATCGTGAGGGGAATGCGATGAAAAATTTCCCCCCTCGTCGATGGGGGAAAACCGAAAAGAATTTCCCCCAGATCGTGAGGAAAACCGATGAAAATTTCCCCCCTCAGATCGATGAGAGGAACGCGATGAAAAAATTTTTCCCCTCAGTCGATGGGGAGAAAGCGTAAAAAAATTTCCCCTCAGATCGATGAGAGGACCGATGAAGAATATTCCCCTCAGATCGATGAGGGGAAAAGCGATGAAATATTCCCCTAATCGATAGGGGAAGCGATAAGAAAATTCCCCTCAGATCATGAGGAGGAACGCGATAAAGAATTTTCCCCCTCGTCGATGAGGGGAGCGATGAAGAATTCCCCCCTCAGATCGATGAGGGGAAATGTAATAGCATGAAAATTTTCCCCCCTCAAAAGATGGGGAAAGAGGGGTATAGCCAAAAGAAATTCCCCTCAGATCGAGAGGGGGAAACGAAAATTCCAGCGTGAGTCCCTCCTTCAACCGCGACGACGACGACGGGAGCAGTCGATTTTTTAGGATACGGTTGGACTGTGTCACGTGGTGACTTGTGCGGTGCTCTTGTACCAACGTGTTTGGAATACCGAGCTTTTACCACTAAACTGAGGCCAGGAACCCCCAGTCTCATGACAACCAACAAAAGAACACGCGAATTTTTGTACAAAATGAATCTCGAATGCTGCCCCGTTGAAAGGCTAAAAAATAATTTGCAAAATTTAAATCAAAATTTAAAATGTTTTGGATTTACATTAAAGGGGTTTTTTAAATGATTAACTATAAGATTGAGTAGGAAAAAATTAATTTTAAAGAAAGGGAAAAACTTTCTTATTTTTGAATCTTCTTATTATCAGGCTATTTAAAACAGACCTTTGTTTGGCTTGAAATGATCAAAAAAACAATGATGGCACTACTACTACTTACTACTACTAACTACTACTACTACTACTACTAATACTATAAGCTCTATCTACTACTACTACTACTCTACTATCTGTTCTACTACTACATACTACTACTACTATACTACTGTTTTACACACACTCTACTACATACACTACTACGTTACTACTACTACTACTACACTAAAATGTTACACTACTAGTACTACACTATACTACTACTACTCTACTACTACTACTATACTTAAAAAAATTTCTTCCCGCGCCCTCTTTTGTCCCTCTAGACTCTGTAGGCACGTAGTCTCCTCTAAAACCAAAATCCCCATCACTGTCGTCGAATTCCTATCACGACTAACACACGACACTCCCCCGTATGGGCCTCTGAGGGGAACCAAGCTATGTAGAATTAATGCACACGTATTGTTTATTGTGTATTGACCTGTTGTTGATCACACCACATTAAATCTATTTTTTTTAAAAGAGGGGAAAATACATTCTATTTTAAGGGACCGTGCTTATAAATTTTGCCCTTTGTTACCTGATATAGGGTTAACTCTGATAAAAAACAGCTGCATTTAGTAACGTAAATTCTCTTCTTCTGGCATCAAATACAGTCGGTGACATAAAGGGGTCGGATTTTTTTACCTCGTTAAAAAAACCCCCGGGAGTAAATAAGGGTTTAAAGTTAGTTTAGTTTTTTAGTTTAAAAGTTAGGTTGGGCCATAAATTTGAGACGCGCCTAAAATGTCCCTAACTTTTTCTTTTGTAAATGAAAAAAAATCATGAAATAGCGACGTTGTGGATGATTGAGTATGAGGGGGTAGGAAAATTGGCTGTATAAAATCACCCCCCCACACCCTGCTCCTCCCCACCTGACCCTCTACACCTGTCACGGCACTCACAAAAACAACAAATTTTACTAGGCTAAATCTGGCATTTTCCAGTTTTTTACCCGATTCACTTTGGGGGACAAACCCTTTTTCTGGTGGTTTTGATGTGTTTTTAATCATCTGCTCCCGTTTTTGTCGCAAATCAATTTTTCTCTTCTTTTTTTTTTAAAAAAAAAAATAAAAAAAAGAAAAAAAAACAAAATTCCCTAACCAAACCCAACCTTTTCCTACTAAAAAAAAAATAAACCCCCTACCTAAATATAAAATAAAAAAATAAAAAATTTCGACAGAAAAATTTTACAGATTAAATTTAAAACACATCAAAAAATCCCAAAAAAATTTTTTCGTTTTACCCAAAAATGAAATTCGGGGGTTCTCTGGAATTTTTTTTTTTTTTTTTTTTTTTTTCGTTGGGCCTAAGCGCCCGTAGGGTATTTATTCTTTAAAGCCATGGGGGTTGGCCCCGCACATTCTGGAGAGCGTGATGTCGGGCGCTCCGCCCGTTGGGGGGCCAGCTGATTTTTTTAGTGACACCTGTGGTCTTAGGTGAAACTCGTTAACCCCTTAAGGACCAAACGTAAATTTTCATTGTAATTTTTATTATCATTAGCGATTTTAATATTATAAACAAAATTTTATAGATTACCCTTAGGTTCCTTTTCCAATAGCTATTTGATATGTAAATCACTTTTTTAAATTTTATGGGTAAAAACACTGATTTTTATGTAAAAAAGAAAATCTGGACGGAAGGGGTTAAAATGATGGACAACATGTATATCTCTATAAAAGGGCCCGGGGATTCCTCTCTCAGCCCCTTTGCAAAAGTTCCCCCATCAGGTTAAAATTTCGTGTTTAAAATAACCTTTTTAAATTCAATAAAACACCTTGATAACAATTACCATACCTTTGCATATACGCAGCATATTTTAGTTAGATTAGTTTAATATTTACTAATAACAGGTTTAAATATCAGTGAAAAAAACCTGTAAGGCCTCCATCCCCCCCGAGGTCACTGCCCACACACGTTTGGCCACACAAATGTAAAAAAAAAAAAAAAAAAAAAAAACTCCTATTTCACTATATTGTTTTAATAATAATTATAGTAAAAACAAAAAATAAAACTAGTATAAAAAATAATAATTATGATAACAAAAAGGGTTTAAAAAATGATAAAAAAAAACATAAAAATATATTAATAAAAAAAGAATCATAAATTTCAAAAAAAAAACTAGAAATGAAATCGGCAAGACTTACCCCGAGTTTTTCAGCCCACTTGCTTCTCTGTGCGACGCTCACCCCCGAGCGACCTCCCGTTAAAGCAAAGGCCAAAATTTATGCTTAAAAATAAACCCCAAATTTTAGAGCCCTCCTACTGTCACAACACTATAGTCGCCCTCACTAATGTCGCCAGGCTATTTTTCAGGCGAATATTATTCTTTTAGATACTACAGATTTTATTATGTGCCACTGAAACACTACTAATATAAACTACTGTGCATCTCTTTATGACACTAAAAAACTTATGAGTAAAAATTCGAAAAATTTAAAGGGACCTGGCGACATAGTGCAGTGGGGACTATAAATTTGATGGGAGCATATAATCTGGGGGTGCGTAAAAACGATTTACCAACAAAATCCTTTTTACGTCCTAGGATAACCGCAAAGTGTAATAGCGTTTGGTGAAAATTTTTGGGACGATTTATATATATAAATCTTATTCTATTTTCCTAGTGAATTCCATCATTAATTCTGGTCTTAGATTTCGTTCGGCCTCTTAACCCCCTTTACGCCAAGATCTTTCCTTTTCTAAAAAAATCGTCCCTTTTTTTTTTTAACCCTAAAAAAAACGAAAAGCTTAAATAAAAAAACCAATAAATTTTGTCGACAAGGATACAACTGGTCTATCTATAAAATATTGCTTATAGTCCAAAAATCGTCTAATGGGACTAAATTACAATGGAATTACGTTCTGGGTCTGAAGGGGGTTTGGTTGGGGGGTTTTTCCCCCGCCCTTTAGTTCTCACCATCTGGAAATCAGAAGGCAAACACCGCAATTAACCTCCCCCTTTAAACCCAGTCACATAAAGATTTAACGCAGCGTATAGGGACCACTGTGCTAACCTTCTCTCTAACCCGTGTGTGTGTTGTGTGGGGTGGTGTGTGTGTGTGTGTGTGGTTGGGGGTGGTGTGTGTGTTTGTGTGTTTGTGTGTGTGTGTGTTTTGTGTAAAAGTTGTTTTTTGGTTTTTGTGTGTGTGTGTGTGTGTGGTGTGTTTGTGTGTGTGTGTGTGTGTGGTGACGTGTGTGTGTGTGTGTTGCAAGCGTGGGCCCGGTCGGAAAAAACCCTTTTTCCTACTTTTTTACTTATTTACTACTTTTCTCTATTTATTACTACTTTACTACTATTTTTTACTACTTTACTACTATTTTTTACACTTTTCATTTATTACTCTTTACTACTATTTTTACTCTTTACTCTATTTTTTACTATTTACTACTATTTATTACTTTTACTACTATTTTTACTACTTTACTACTATTTATTACTATTTTACTACTATTTTTTTTAAATTTTTTACTATTTTTTTACTACTTTCTACTATTTTTTACTATTTTACTACTATTTATTACTACTTTTACACTTTCTTCCTTAACCCTCACGCTTTTGTGGAAACTCTGGCTCACCCAAAAATTTAAAAACATGGAAGCTACATTATTCCTATTATCTTCAATCATATCTATCTAGTTCTATCTATCTACTATCTATCCTTTTATCTAGTTCTATTATCTATCTACATTCCTTCTATCTATTCTATCTATCTATCTAATATCCATCTATCTTTTCCTACTATAAAGAACCCCAAAAAATACCCAAAAAATACCTCCTTTGCCCCATGCCGTCTTCACCTCTGCTATTTTATATATTTTTTGATTTAAAAAATTTGTAATCCTACAGGTGGGTTTAAAGGGGATCTTTGGAGTAAGTGTTTAAAATCTGTGCAGTAACAAACACCTCGTGTGCAGCCTTCGTGGCCTGGCATAGCGGGTGTTCCTCTGCCTTTTCTCAAGATTAATAGACATACTATATACTATTACATTACATTTAAAAATACATACTATTTATTTCTATTACTATTTTTAATATACTATACAATTATCATACTACGTTCTATACAACCTACTATATAAAAGTGTATTGATCTTGCCTTTTCTCTTCTTTTTTTATGCGTGGAGCGGGCACGACCCTTTACTAGTCTATGTTGTTTCTTAAGCGATATTCAAGATGCAAATATTAAGATATCATGTTAGTGTTAATATATGCCTTAGTTATTTAGTTAATACTTTTAATATTCGTAATAGTTACCCTGTTCTCAACTTGAGCGGGTTTTTTCGTATTTTTTTCTTCTTTTTATTTATGAGTGAAAGCGAAAGACGATCTTCACTGAGTGTATAATGTTTAAGCGATAGTCAAGATGCAAAATATAAAGATTATGTTAGTGTTAAAATATGGTTCAGTTATTTTGTGTATACTATTGAAAGCATTTGTAATTGTTACCTTCATTTGAGGTTTGCATTTTGTTCAGAAGGACTGTGACGTAATCTCTACATTTAGCATATTTCAACTCGACAGACATCAGACTAAATAATAAGAAAAGTAGAAGCAAGGAATATACTCGTAAAGTGAGACGCATTGCGATACATAACTGTAGAAGCTTCTCTGTAGACCTACCATCGCGTTTGTAGCATAATGATAACAATAAGGCGAGACAGAAGGACCGTAATTTTCTACAACTATTATCTATCAGTCACTCATATACTGAACGATTTTATGACTAACCCAGTGATTCCCAACCTTTACACCTTGGAGGAACCCCTGTAATAATTTTTCATATTCCAAGGAACCCCTATAATTAATATATAGTATACTAATATATATATATATATATATATATATATATATATATATATATATATATATATATATATATATATATATATATATATATATATTATTTTTTCAAGAAAAGTTCTTGAGCAATATAATTCATATGAAATCTACAATTACATCACATGTCATGAGAGTTCACACTAATAAGTCAATAATGTTATGACTTACCTTCAGTGTGACACTTGGGCTTGTTTCTCTTTGCGTATCTGTGAAATTCTTGGCCGAATTTTTGACAGACACACGCAGTTCTTCCTCGACAGACAGAAGATGATTTCTTGATTTGCTTTTAATGACGGTCAGGCATGAGAAAGCTTGTTCACAGAGGTAAGAAGTTGAAAACTGGAGTAAAACATCCAATGCTTTTACTGAGATGACAGGGTACTCTTGCTTTGCTGAAATCCAAAACTTGTCAAGTGATACTTCATTACATTTCATTTTCAAGGTTCGATCGCACTGTAGTTCTCTCAGTTCTTCCTCTTCTTGCAGACTAAGTAGGTTTTCTGTACTTGGTGAGAACTCAGTGAAGGGGTTTCTCACCCAGTCATACGTATCTGATGACAAGTAGGGGAAGTACTTAGGAAGTTTTTCTGACAGTGATCCCAAATGACTTGTAATTAATGGAATGACATTTTCATATTCAGTCTGAGTTTGAACTTGAAGTGGGAGTGGAAACATTTCGACGTTTCCTCTTGAAAGGTGCCTTTTCCAAACAGCGAGTTTATTCTTAAATGCAAGAAGTTTGTCTGTGGAAGTCAGAATGTTTTCCTTCGCACCCTGCATGCTTGTGTTCAAGTTATTTAAATGCTGATAAATATCTGCTAAATATGCTAGTTTCATTTGCCAGTTTGTAGATTCAAGACATTCACAGAAACTGGATTTATTATTCTCTTTGAAGAAAAGCAGCAGTTCCTGTCGCAGCTCGAATACCCTTGTCAAAACTTTACCTCTCGAAAGCCATCGAGCCTCTGTGTGCTGGAGAAGCGTCACGTGATCTTTTTGCATGTTTTCACACAACCTTGCAAATATGCGAGACTTCAGAGGGCGCTGCTTTATAAAGTTGACCATGTTCACAGTTATATCAAGGACTTGTTTTAAATCATCCCCAATAGTTTTTGAAACCAAAACTTCTCGGTGGAGAAAGCAGTGAGTTGTTATGACTTCAGGGTTTTTTCTTTCACGCGTGATACAAAGCCTTAATTGTACTGAGTCAATCATTGAGGGAGCACCATCAGTGCAGATTCCAACGCATCGGTTCCATGACAAACCACAAGATTCCAGGTGAGAAGACAAGATGTTGGAAATGTCGTGGCCTTTGGTAGTTTCTGGCAGTTCTTTACAGCAAAAATAATTTTCCATTATTCCACCTTCATTTTCAAATCGTACAAATGCCAGCAGCTGAGCTTTACCAGTTATATCAGTTGTCTCATCTACTTAGAGAGCAAAGTTGTTATTTTGCAGTATTTCAGACAAAATACCAGAAATATTGTTGGACAGGTCATCCACACGCCTACTAATTTATTATCAGAAACAGGAACCTTGCTTAATTCACTTTTAGCTTCTTCACCTAGCATTGTTCTCACAATTATTTTGCAAGCAGGCATTATTAGGCTTTCTGCAATAGTGTGACTTTTCATTTTCTTGGCAACTAGCTCAGCCACTAAATAGCTTGCTTCTTGGGCCTTATCACTGATGGTTACCTTCTTTTCAAAAACTTTTCCTTGTTTCTGCTGTGAATCCAATAGTCTTCGAAAATAATCCACGGTTTTATTTGACAAGTGGCTGTGATTAGTAGTTAAGTGTCGCTTTAACTTGGCTGGGGCCATAGCTGTGTTAGCGAGCTGTTTCCCACAAACAATGCACAAAGGAAGTGGACAGTTTTCTTCTCCAGTCCATGTAAAGCCAATGGCCAGATAACTGTCATTGTAAATGCGATTTTTTTTAACATCACTCACTTTTCCTTTACTCGTACTTGGCTGTGGTATTTGTGATTCTTCGTCACTGTCCTCCTCTCCACTGACATGCTTTCTTTTCAAATATTTGAACATGCTTCAGTCTTTAAAATCCGTATCAAACTAATATTAACTGGTGAGATTAATTAACACAAACGTTTCACTCGGTTGCGCTGCTCAAAACTGACTGAAGGAAGATGTGTGAACGGCTGGGCTGGGCTCGTGACACGTCTGATACTCGTACGGGGTTGCGTCACCCTCCTACCCAACCCCTGTGTCGCCAAACTTGCGGAGCAGGAATGAAGGGCGTATCCCGCACCGGCAATAACACTAATTTTTTCTTAATTCTATGCATATTATTTGCTCCCATTACTATATACATTGTACTGACTGACACGTACGAGTATGTTGGTGTCTGGAAAGTGTTTGTGACGTGTTGTTGAGTAGGAATTATGAATTATGAATTAAGATCACTGTCATTTTGTAATAGCACATAATTATTTTACGGTTTCTCGCGGAACCCCTCGTGATGGTCGGCGGAACCCCAGGGTTCCGCGGAACCCCGGTTGGGAATCATTGGACTAACCCCTTGAGACCCAGGACGTAATTTTCATTGTAATTTGACCATTAGACGATTTTTAGTGAATATAAGCAATATTTTATAGATATGACCTGTTTAATATCCTTGTCCACAATATAACTACTTTGGTATATTCAGTTACTTTTCATAATATTTTGGCTCGACAACAGACGATTTTTAATAGCAAAGGAAAGATCTGATCTAATGGAAAGATCTAATGTTTCTAGGGTTCAAACATTTATTACTGAAATCATCATCATCATCATCATCATCGTATTCCATTGGTCTACAACACCATTATCAAACCATTAATCCTCTTTATCCACTCTGAATCATATTATTTCCTTTATAATTTCACTGCTGTATTTCCTATCTGGATCTGGCAGTATAAGGGCCCCACCAAGGCTCTTATTGACGCCCTCTCCTCCACTAACACTCCTGCACCGCACGTCATCCCCGACCCTCTCTCGCTCTACTTATTGAAGGGTGTTATTATTTTTTTTTTTCAGTAATTTTTTCTTTTGTGTGCATATTTAACATTAAAAACCCAATATTTATGTGTGTGTTTGGGGTTCTCTCTCTCTCTCCTCTCTTCTCCTCTCTCTCTCTCTCTCTCCTCTCTCTTCTCTCTCTCTCTCTCTCTCTTCTCTCTCCTCTCTCCTCTCTCTAATCTCTCCTCTTTTCTTCTTTTTCTCTCTCTCTCCTCTCTTCTCCTCCTTCTCTTCTCTCTCTCCATCTTTTCCTTTCCTTTCAAAATTTTTTCTTCTCAATCTTTCTTTTTTCTTTTCTTTCTTTCTTCCCTTTTTTTTCTTTTAATTTTTTTTCTCCCCTTTTTTTTTTTTTTTTCTCTCTTATTTTTAAATTTATTTATTAATTTTTATTTTATATTCATTATTAATAAATTGGTTCCAAAACCTCATCCCCCTTTCCTTGGGCCTCTTTCGGCCCCTTGGTTCCCCAAACCCCTTCTCGCCCCCTCGGGTCTTTTGGGTTTTTCCCCCCTCCCTTTCCTTTTTTTTTTTTTGTTGTGTGTGTGTTTGGTTTTGTTGTGGTTGGTTTTGTTGATTTTTTTTTTGTTTGTTTTGGGTTTTGGGTTTTTTTGGTGTTTTTGTGTTTTTTTTTTGGTTTTGTTGTGTTTTTTGTTGGTTTGTTTGTGTTTTTGCCGTTTTTTGTGTTTGGATTGTGGTTTTTTTTTGTTTTTTTCTTTTTTTTTTTAGTTTTTTTTTTTTTGTTTTTTTTTTTTTTGTTTTTTTTTTTTTTTTTTTTTTTTGGGTTTTTATGGTTTTTTTGGGGGCCCCCTTCCCTCTCTCTCTCTCCTCTCAAACCCCCTCCTCTCTCTCCTCCTTCTCCCTTCATTTTTTTTTCCTTTTTTTTTTTCCTTTCTTTCTTTTCCTTTGAAAAAAAATACAAAAAAATTTAAAATTGATTGCCAAATTTTGTTTAAATTAATGGCGAAAAGAAAAAAAAAGATGATGATTAACTCAAAAATATAATTTAAATTTGCCTCATCCCTAATTTTAATATAACCTTTTTTTTTTTGTATTTAGGGATTGTGTGAGGATAATTTTTAAAACTATTAATATTAAGGGGGAAAATGGTTTTAACTAATGGGGAAAAAGGGGGGGGGGTTTTAGGGTTTTATTTTTATTTATGGTTGTTTGTTTATATTTTTAATTTTTTAAAATTTTTTGTTTTTTGGGGGGAAGATTTTTTATTTTTCTCAAAAAAATTTTTAAAATGATTATTAAAAAGGGTTTTTAAAAGGTTTTCATTTTAAAAAAATACCCCTAATGCTATCATAGCCTAGTAAAGGCCCCGACAAGGGGCAAACCCTGAACCCACACTGGGTTTCCCTTTATGAACCCAAAATTTTTTATTGTTTATGCTTAAAAGTTAATAAAATTTATTTTATTTTAAACCCCTCAATAAAATTTAAAAAATAAAAGAATATTAATATTCTGTAAAAGAACAAAACTTTTTAAAAAAAGAGGACAACACACTAGCAGGCTACTACTACCTACTACTTTTAAATACTCTCTTTTCTACTTTTAAAAATTTATTTTATACTTCTACTCTACTTTTACTACTTTTCTAAATATTAATGTAACGGAAAATTTGCAGAAGAGAGAGAGAGAGAGATGAGGAGGGGAGAGAGAGAGAGAGAGAGAGAGAGAGAGGAGAGAGAGGAGAGGAGAGAGAGAGGAGAGAGAGAGATGAGAGAGAGAGAGAAGAGAAGGGTTGTATAAATGGTGTTGTATTCGGGTTCAGTGAATTTGAGTTTGATGCGATTCGTGTTTGTATGATGAAAAATTTTCATTAAATTTACACGAACCTACAAAACCCTTTTTTTCCAAAGGGAAACACCCCCACACAACCAAAACCCCACCCCACCCACACAACCACCGGGGACCCCACCCCCACAACCCCAAAACAACAAACACACCCACACACCCCACACCCCCACCCACCCCCACAAACCCCACAAAACCCACACACCCCCCACACACACACAAAACACCAAAAGGTGGAACCCTCAAATTAAAACAAAAGAAACAGGGCCAAAAAGTTTTCCCCGGGGCCCCGGTAAAAAAAAAAAAAAAAAAAAAAACAAAAAACCAAAAAACCCCCCCCGGTTAAAAAAAAAAACCCCCACCCCCAAAAACCCCGCCCCCCACCCCCCCCCCACCCCCCCCCGAAACCCCCCCCCCCCCACCCCCCCCACCCCACCCCCGAAAAACCCCCCCCCCCCCCCTCCCTTCTCCTCTTGGTTTTTCTTTCTTAAAAAATCCTTTTGCCCCCCTTTTCCCCCCATTCCCCCCCCCCCCTCTTCCCTTCCTCCCCCCTCCCCGCCCCCCCTTTTTCCTCCTCCTCTCTCTTCTCTCTTATAAAAACCAATTTCTACTCACTTTTTTCCCCCCTTTCCCCTTTTAAAACCCCCTCCCCCTTTTTTTTATCTCTATTATCTTCTTTCCCCCTTTTTCAAACCCCCCCCTCCTTCCCCCCCCCCCCCCCCCCCCATCCCCCTTTAAACCCCCCCCCCCCACCCCCCCCTCCAAACATTTAAAATAACCCACTCAAAAACTTTTTCCCGACGCCTTTTAAAAATCGAAAGGGAAATATCAAGGTTAAAATAGAACTCAAGTTATAAGTTACAGGAATAAAACAAATATATTACTGAATACTGAAATATATACGTCAATAAACACACAAATAAAGAAAATATAACATGTCATTAAGTAGCTTGAACACATCGAAGGAAGCATCAACCGTGAAACAGAATAAGTAAAAAAGTAAAAAAGTAAAATAAACCTAGAAAATAATAAACATAAACCCAACCAGAAGAAAAACAAACCCAACAAATATAACTCAACCTTAGACAAATATACAAAATAGAAGTTAACATTAAAATATATATATGATACAAAAACCAAAAAATATACATAAATTGGTTGATACTGAAATATACAAGTAAATAAACACATACTACCTAAACAAAATATAACTACTACTACTACTACTTTACTACTACTACTACTACTACTACTACTACTACTAAATATTAATGTAAACAGGAATAGGAGCATGTAAGAGAGAGAGAGATGTAATTGATAACTGTTTGGATATCCATCTCTATTTATTGCTGGGAAATAATATAGCGGTGAATTTACCTTTGCGATTGTTTTTTGCATCTTATCAAATTTCACTAACCGAATAAACCCATTTACTACCTACCCTCTCTCTCTCTCTCTCACTCTCTCTCTCCTTACTCTATCTCTCGTCTCTCATCCTCTACTCTCTCTCTCCTCTCTCTCATCTCTCTCTCTCTCTCTCTCCGTCTCTCTCTCTCTTGCTCTCCTCTCTCTCCTCTCTCTCCTCTCTCTCTCCTTCCTTGCTGGCCGATCGTTTCTTACGTCAGCTCGCAATTTCCTCTCTCTGCTCTCTTCCCTCCCTCCCTCCTCCTCCCTCTCTCTTATTACTATTTAATTCATTACACTCGTATCTCTCCTTTATCTCCGTCTCTCGCTTTCCTCCTCTCTCTCTCTCTCTCTCTCTCTCTCTCTCTCTCTCTCTCTCTCTCTCTCTCTCTCTCTCTCTCTCTCTCTCTCTCTCTCTCTCTCTCTCCTCTTGTGTGTGTTTGTATGTGTTGTTGTGTGTGTGTGTTGTGTAGAGAGAGAGAGAGAAGAGAGAGAGAGAGAGAGAGAGAGAGAGAGAGAGAAGAAAAAAAGAGAAGAAGAGAGAAGAAAAAAAATATAGAGAGCGAGAGAGAAAGACAAAAAAGAGATAGAGAGAGAGAAGAAGAAAAAAAGAGAGAGCGAGAGAGAGAGAGGATTATTTATAGGTAATTAGATAGGAAGACGAAGAAATTTAATTATTGATAATCTATAAGTGGGAAAAGACTTTGGGAATGTTCCTTCAAATAACTCGGCATAAAAAGTATACACTTATTATAGTTGTACATTCCTAAGGGGGCGGGGAGGCCTAGGAATAACCTTTGATAATAGTAAAGAAGAAAAAGAAAAGCAAAAAAATATAAAAGCTAAAATGAAGTCAAAGAAATCGGTTATAATAGTCAAAAAAAGATGAAAAAAGTAAAAAAAAAAAAAGCATAAAAGATACAAAGTAGTAAAAAAAATCGGTTTCAATAGTAAGTAAAAATGAAAAAAGGAAGAAATAAAGTATAAAAGATAGAAATTAAAAAATGTCATTATAATAAAAAAAGATGAAAAAAGTAAAAAAGAAGTATAGAAGATAACAATTAGTACAAGATTGGCATGAGTCTTGGTCGATTCTATTCTTTGTATAGTAGGTTATAGTAGGCTTGACAGGGTATGGTAGGGTACAAGACGGCCTATGTTGAGGCAGGGTGTGGTAGGTTGTGGTAGGGAGAGACAGGCAGGTAAGGCAGGTGGGGTGTTGTCGCGGGGGGCAGGGTTTGGCAGGGTGTGGTAGGGAGACAAAGGCAGGGGGGCAGGGGGTGTCAGGGTGTGGTAGGGAGACAAATGCAGGTAAGGCAGGGGTGGGGACTTGCCGCGGGGTGTCAGGGTTTGGCAGGGTGTGGTAGGGACACAAAGGCAGGTAAGGCAGGGTGGTGGTGTTGCCGTGGGGGGCAGGGTGTGGTAGGGAGAGACAAAGGCAGGTGGGGCAGGGGGCAGGGGGGTGTTGCCGCGGGCTCTGTAATTACCTGGCTTGGGAAAGAGGTTCACGGTGGCAGGAAATCATCTAAATCACCCGGAGATGACAAGAGAGAGAGAGGGGGAAGGGAAGGGAGGGAAGGGAGAGGGAGAGGAGAAGGGAAAGGAGGGGGGCTTAGGGGAGAGATGGAGTGGAGGTACTGGAGGGAAGGGAAGGAGGGAGGCACTGGAGGTGTACTGGAGGAATGAAGAGGGAGGAGAGGGAGGTAGGAGATGAGGAGAGAAGGTAAAGGGAGAGGAAGGGAGAGGAGGGAAGAGGAGTAGGAGGGATGTACTGGAGGGAAAAGAGAAGGAGGGAGGGAAGAGAGAGGGAGGGATTGGAAGGGAGGGAGGGAAGAGAGGGAGGGAGGGATGATAAAAGCAACAAAAAAATATTGTTGCCAGCATTGTATTGAAAGATGACATAAAATAATATATACAAAAATAATAATAACAACTGCAGGAACAATGATTATAGTAATGGTAATATTGATCATTAGGAAGAGCGTGATAATGATGATAGAAATAATGATGATAATGATTATAATAGAATTTTTGTTAGTAGGGATAGTAAAAAAAATGTTTCTTGACAGGGAGAAATCATTCCTTTTGAAATAACGAGCTTGTGAAAAGTAAATTGTGTATAAATAACAATAAATAGTAGTTATAATTATATTGATAATGCATCAATATCAGGCGAAGAGAGAAGATATCAGTTCAAATGAATAGCAGAACACCACACACACACCCACACCACCACCCACCCACCCACCCACCCACCACCCAACCACCCACCCACCACCACACCACCACACCCACACACAACACCCCACCCAACCACTACACACACACACACACACACACACACACACACACACACACACACACACACACACACACACACACACACACACACACACACACACACACACACACACACACACACGTCACAATAACATCGAGGTGCTGATTCCTGCGTGGGTAAAATGTCAAAAAAATAAAAATAATCCGGTGAATATCCTTGTAATATCTTGAACAACGATGCTTGAAAATATTCTTATGTTTTTTTGTGTTAGTTCAGCCACGCAGGAATCAGCACTTCGATGTTATTGTGACGGTGTGTTGTGTGTGTGTGTGTGTGTGTGTGTGTGTGTGTGTGTGTGGTGTCGTGTGTGTGTTGTGTTTGTGTGTGTGTTTTTTCTGCCTTTATTTTATTCTAATTGCTATATTTGTCTCTTTCTCTCTCTTGTCTCTGCTTCTCTTTCTTCTCTCTCGTCTCTCTGTCTCTCTCTCTTCTGCTTCTCTCTCTCTTCTTCTCTGTGGTCTTTCTGCTTCACTTCTCTCTCTCTCTTCTCTCTCTCTCTTTTTCTTTTTTCATGTCAGATTCTATATCTTTGTACGCGTTCTTTTTATGTGTAGATTTATCTTTTATTTTGTTGTTATCAATCTAGTTAGCAGGTCTTGTGTGCATAGTAGTAGTAGTAGTAACAGCAGTAATAGTAATTACTACTACTACTACTACTACTTCTACTTCTACTCTTCCTTACTAATACTAATACTTGCTATTCTACTACTACTACTACTACTACTACTACTACTACTACTACTACTACTACTACTACTACTTCTACTTCTACTTCTAATACTAATACTAATACTCTTCTACTACTACTACTACTACTACTACTACTACTACTACTACTACTACTACTACTACTACTACTACTACTACTACTATACTACTACTACAACGACTACACAACTTTTACTATAGATATTATGAAAACTGATAACAATTCCTACTTATTCGTCTCCTACTCCTCTTCCTCCTCCTTTTCCTCCTCTTCCTCCTGCTCCTCCTCTTCCTCCCTAGCAGTAGAGTTAGTAGTATGACGGAGAGAGAGAGAGAGAGAGAGAGAGAGAGAGAGAGAGAGAGAGAGGAGAAGAGAGAGAGAGAGAGAGAGAGAGAGAGAGAGAGGAGAGAGAAGAGATAGTGAGAAGCGTAACATCTGTGCTGGACGCGTTTGTTTTTTTCCTCTTTCCTCTCTCTGCCTTTTCTCATCTCTTGTTTTCCCTCCTTCACAGCTCTTTATTTTTACCCTGGGAAAAAATACTTTAATCCCACAAGAGTTTGGCGGAAAGAATGAGCGAGGGAAAGAGGGGAGAGGAGCAGAGAAAAGGAGAGAAGAGATGAGCGAGAGAAGAGAGAGAGAGAGAGAGAGAGAGTAGAGAGAGAGAGAGAGAGAGAGAGAGAGGAATGGAATTTGAGAAAGTAATTGCCTATTTTTGCACTGAGTTTTTTCTTCTGAGTTGTATCGCAAGTAAAAATTTTAAGCATATTACAGATTTTTTTTCGAAATCGTGGAGGTCACCGTTGTATTATTATTATTTTTTTAATTGATTTTTTTTTCAATTATATTTTTATGATAAAACAAAAATTGCTCGGGAGTTTTTTTTTTATATTGTCATCACTTTAAATCAACTCATGTTATCATTATTTATATTCTTTTTCCTTATTATTAATTATCCTCATCACCATTATTAATTATTATTATTGTCATTATTTTTTTATTAATGTAATATTTTTATTATTATCATTGTTTTATTAGTTATAATTGCTATTTTGTCGGTGTTCTCTCCTCTCCTCCTTCCTTCCCTCCCCTCTCTCTTTTTAGCCTTCTACTTCCTATCCATTCTCTCTTATATCTAGTTAGTGTAGTGTATTGAAATCAACAGCCATGTAAGGACCTAATGGTCTGTTGCTGTTGTGTTGTCTGTTGCTGGTGTGTTTCCTTTGTAATTTCTCCTCCGCCTCCTCCTCCTCCTCCTCTCTGAAGCAGATCAAGGCAGTGTGGAAATTATGCATGAGCGAACATAGAGTCAACCGGATAATATGGTAAAGGCTGTAACATCTGCTGGTAGTAGTAGTAGAGTAGGAGGAGGAGGAGGGAGGTGGAGGAGGAGGAGTAGGGGGAACGATAAAGGGGGGAAAGGGGGGGAAGGCAGTGAGGAGGAGAAGGAGGAGGGTGAAGGAAGGTGGGGTAGGAAGAGGAGGAGGGGGGGGTAAGGGGGAAGGAGAGGAGGAATTTAAAGGAAACAAAAGGAAGAACAGACAGCAACATCCCCCACTGCCAACGAGGCTGCCTGTGTGACTGCTTTTCTACCACTATAGTTTCTGCGAGTTAGAGGTAAAATAATGTGCTAAGATTGAGGAAGAAGAAGAAGAAGAAGAAGAGGAGGTTACAGAGAGGAGATATAAGGATAGAAGGAAGAAGGGAAGAGTAAAAGAGGGTTTGGTAAGTAATGTGGAAAGGAGGACGAGGGAGATAAGAAAATAAAGGATGAGGAGGAGGAGGAGGGAGAAATGAGGTAGTGAAAAGGGAGGGCGGATAAAAAGTTGAAGAGTGTGTCGTCATCCTTCTTGTGCATTGACGCAAGTGTCCATCATTATTCAGTGTTATCAGATGAAAGAGACGCCTGTTGGACTTGCTGACGTAGCTTATTATATTAATACTTAAGTAAATGGTCTCCTCTTCTCTCTGCTCTCCCCCTCTCTTCTCTCTCTCGTCTCTCATTCTCGTTGTCTCCTCGCATCGTCGTCCCTGCCGTCCTCTCGCTCTCATCCTTGCTCTCTCTCTCTCTCTCTCTCCTCTCCTCTCGCTCCTCGTCTCTCTCTCATCTCAACTCTCTCCCTCACTCTCTCTCCTAATCTCTCTCTCTCTCTCTCTCTCTGCTCCTCCCCTTCCCTCCTCCTTCACAGCATCTTCTCTCCTCGTCCTCCTCGTCTCTTCTCCTCTCTCGGCTTCTCTCCTCCTCCTCCTCTCCTCTCTCTTCTTCATCCTCTCTCTCTCTCTCTCTCTCTCTCTCTCTCTCCTCCTATCTCTCTCTCGTCACTCTCCCCTCTCCTCTCTCTCACTCTCTCTCTCTACTCCCCTGTCTCATCTCTCTCACTCTCTCCACTCAGATCTCTCGCCTTCAGTCCTTTACTCCTCTCCTCTCCTCTCCATCTCCTTTCCGTCTCTCACTCATCGTCTCTCTCCCTCCTCTCTCTCCCTCGTCTCTCTCCCTTCTGTCATCTCTCCACCTCCCCTGTCCCCCTCTCTCTCGCTCTCTCTCTCTTCGCTCTCTCTCTCTCTCTCTGCTCTCTGTCTGTCCCTCTTCTCCCTCTTCTCTCTGTCTCTTCTCTGTCTCCTTGGTCTCCTCCCTCTCCCATCTCTCTCTCTCTTTTAATTAATCTGTGTGTAAGTCTGTGTATCTCTCTCTTGTATGTCTGTCCTCTCGATCTTTCCCCTCTCTTTATCTCTCTCTCCTCCCCTCTCTCTCGTATCAATCCTCTCTCCTCTCCTCCTCGATCTCTCTCTCTCCTCTCTCTCTCTCGCACTCCCTCTCCCCTCCTCTCTCTCTCCGTCATCTCTCCCTCTCTCTCCTCTCCGCCCTCTCGTCTCATCGTCGTCTTCTCGCCTCCTCCTCTCTCCTTCGTCCTTCCTCTCTCATCTCCCTCTCCTCTCGTCTCCTCCTCCTCTCCCTCCAACCCTCCATCTCTCTTCCTCTCTCTGTTCGTCTCCTCTTCTCTCTCCTCATCTCTCTCTTCTCGGTCTCTCTCTCCTCTCTCTCTCTCCCTCCCTCCTCCTCTCTCCTCTCCTTTCCCCTCTCCGCTCTCTCTCTCTCTCCTCCCTCCTCTCTCCTCTCTCTCTGCCTCTCTCTCTCGTCTCTCCTCTCTCTCTCTCTCTCCCTCTACCGCTCTCTTCTCTCTCTCTCTCCCCATCGTCTCCTCTCTCTCCTCTCTCCTCTCTCTCTCGCCCCTGGTCTCTCTCTCACATCTCCCCTCTCTCCTCTCTCTCTCTCTCTCTCTCTCTCCCACCTCTCTTCTTCCCTCTCACATCGTCCTCTACATCTCTCTCTCCTCTCCTCTCTCTCTCTCTCCTCTCTCCTCACCATCTCTCTCTCTCTCGCTCTCCTCTCCAAGTCTCTCCTCTCTCCTCTCTCTCTCCTCCCTCTCTCTCCTATCCACTCGGTCTCTCTCCCTCGCTTGTCACCATCTGGTATGTTCTTGTCTCCTTCCCTCTTCCTCACTGTCTCGATCTCCCGTCTCACTCTTCTCTTCCCCTTCCTCTCTCCTCTTTAATATAAATAATAAATAAATTCCTCTCTCCGAATCTCATCTATCTCTCTTCTCGTCTCTCTCGCTCACTCTCTCTCTCTCAATATCTCTCTCAAAAAATGGTCTCTCCTCGCCCTCCTCATCTCCAGTACCCTTCTCCTCTGTGCTCGCCTCTCTTTTAATCTACTTCTCTATATCTTCTCAGACTCTCCCCTCCTCGCTCTCCTCTCTCGTGCCCCCTCTCTCTAATCTCTCTCTCGGCCTCCATCTCGCCCTCTCCATCTCATCTCGTCTCCTCCTCTCTCTCACACCAATCTCTCCTCTCTCTCCACCACTCGACTCTCGTCGTATATATCTCTCACTCTCTCTCCTCTCTCTCCCCCTCTCTCCTCTCTATCTCTCTCTCTCTCCCTTCCTCTCCTCCATCTCACTCCCTCTCTCTCCTCCTCGCCTCTTCCCTCATCTCCTCTCTCTGCTCTCCTCTCATCGCCTTCTTCCCAACCCTCTCACTCTCTCTCCTCCCTCCTCCTCTCTCTTCTCTCTCTCATCCCCTCATACTCTCTCTCTCGCTCTCTCCTCTCTCACTCCCCTCTTCCTCTCTCTCTCTCCTCAGATCTCTCTCGCTCCGTCCAATCTCTCACCTCCCTCAATCGTAATCTCTAATCTAAAATCTGCCTCTCTCATCCGTCTCTCTCTCCTCCTCTCTCTCTCTCTCGTCTCTCTCCTCACTCTCTCCTCTCCTCTGTTCCTCCTCCCTCCTTCATCTCCTCTCTCTCTACTCTGTTGATAACGCGCCTCCTCATCCTCGCTCGTCCGTCTCTCTCTCTCTCGTCCCCCTCTATCATCTTCTTCGATCCCTCTCTCCTCCTCCTCTCCTCTCATAATCTCTCCTCATCCTCAATCTCTCTCCTCTCTCTCCCGCTCTCTCACCTTCCCACTCCTCCAATCTCCTCTCTCTCTCTCATCTTTCTCTCTCTTAAAGTCTCTCGTAATCTCCTCTTCTCATCCTCTCGACTCTCCTCCTCACTCCTCTTCTCTCCCTATCTCTCTCCTCTAATCCTCTAAAAAAAAATCTTCTCTCTATAATCTCTCTGTCTCGACATCTCTCCGCTCTCTTCTCTCTCACCAGCAGTTCATCGTCGCTCCTTCTCCCTCGTCTCCTCCACGTCCTCTCCGATCCCCGTCCATCCCCTCTCCCTCGTCTCCTCCCCATCTCGCTTCTCTCTCTCCTCTCTCTCTCATCTCTCTCCTACTCGTCTCATCCATTAATCTCTCTCTCTCTCTCTCTCCTGAATCTCTCTCCTCTCTCTCGCCTCTCTCCTCGTCCTCTCCCTCTCTCTCTCTCTCCTCTCCTCTTCTCTCTCCTCTCCTCTCTTGGGCCTCTCTCTCTCACTCACTCTCTCCCTCTCTCTCTCGTCGCCCCTCCTCTAACACCTCTCTCTCTCACCTCACTACCTCTCCTTCTCCCTCCTCTCTCAACTCTCTTTAAAAAATCTCTCTCTCCTCCTCTCTCCCTCCTCGCCTCTCTCGTTCTCTCCTCCTCCCACTCTCTCTCCCGTCACTCTCCTCCTCTCCGATCTCTCTCCTCCCCTCTCGAAAATCTCTCTCTCTCTGCCACTCCTTCTCTCTCTCTCCTCGCCTCTCCGGTCTCTTCTCTCATCTCCATCCTCTTTAAAAAATTCTCTCTCTCTCTCAATCTCTCTCCCTCTTCTCCTCATCTCGTCTCCTCCTCTCTCCTCTCTCCCTCTTGCAACTCTCTCTCAATAATTCTCTCTCGTCTCTTCGTCTCCCTCTTCTCTCTCTCTCTCGCTCTCTCCCTCCTCTCTCTCTCCCTCTCTCGTCTCTCCTCTCCTCTCTCGTCTCTCTCTCTCATCTCCAATATCCTCTCATTCTCTCTCTCTCTCTCTCTCTCTCTCTCTTTCTCATCTCTCTCTCTCTCTCGTCTCGCTGTCTCTGTATGTCCCTGTCCTCTCCCTCATCTCTCTCTTTAAATCTCTCTCTCTCCTCTCTCTCTCTCTCTGCTCTCTCTCTCCTATCTTCTCTCATCTCCTCTACTCGTCTCTCTCATCTCTTCTCTTTCGCTCTCCTCTCTTCTCTCTCTCTCTCTCTTTCCCCCCGTCTCTTTCTATAGTACAACTCGGTCAATAATAATATAACATTTTCCGCTGCTGCTCACCTGCCTTCCTTCACCTGTCTTCCTTCAGGTCGTGTGTGTGGTGGGAGGCCGCCCGTCCTCCCGCCCCGGCACGCCCGCCTCTGCCTCACCCGGACGCCCGCAGGCACAGGAAGAGGGAGCAGAGTCAAGGAAATACTGTAAACTTGGGGGGGGGTTTTTACCGATTTAATATTGTTTCAAAGTGATTTCGTGCGTTTTATTATATTGTTTGTTTTGCATTTTGGTCCACGGTTTGAATTTTGGTTTGTAGCTCAGGGGGAGGGAGGGAAATGGGAAGGGGGGGAGTAGTGTGGTGCTAGTGAAGGGGAAGGAAGGAAGAGGGCGAGCGCCTACAGATTGGCATCTCATTGCCTGCTTATCACAACTTGTATATAACTTTTTGGTACGCTGCTGCTGCTGGCTGCTGCTTGTAGTAGGAAACCCTGGTCCCTAGGTTGGTGACCCCCCCCCCCCCCCCCCCTCTTTGGGGCGATACTGTGGATATTCGATAGATAAAACCTGTGAAGCATGTGATCCCAAACGCTGCGCCGCCCCACGCTTGCGCCGCCCACCGCGCTGTTGCTGCTGCAACACGGCGCGGTGTTAGCGACCCCCCTCCTCAGGGCATCGCCAAGTACATCCACGACCACCTCCCTCCCTGGCTAGGCCACGGGGGCCATCGTCTTCCTCACGCGACGACCTGCCCTCAGCCCACGTGTGCTGCAGCTGCAACCTCATACTACGATTTATGCATGAACCCTGCCGCTGCGTCCTGCTGCCCTACGCGGCACAGGTGTGCAAGCCAACAGCGCCAAGGGCACAAGTGGCCCAAGGTGGTGTGTGGGTGTAACACTTGGGATCGAACCACGCGCAGACGCGCACGAGGCCGCTGCCCCCTAGGCCGAGTGGTGCATGGAGGTGCAGGCAAGCTGTCCGCCCTATCACCGTCTGAAAGCAGCGAACAGAAGCGGCAGCGCCGCGAGGGCGACCTTCACACCCAGAGTCTCAGCATGACAAAGAACACAGGAGAGGCACGCGACGCGCTGCTTCCCGTGAGGGCACCAGCCCAAGAAGCAGCGCAGGGCTGCCGCGTCCACGCTGGAGGAAACTTTGTGCAGCCCCCGCGCCAGGGTGAGGCTGAGGGTCCGCGGAGCCGTCACGGGGGCTCCCGAGGACGTGTCTGCACGCCTCAGCCGATCTAAGAAGCTGCTGTAGCCTGAACGCAGAAGGCGTGCCGAGGCCTCGAAAGCCCGGCAGGAGTGGTGGCAATTTTTCCACCATGTGTGTGTGTGGTGTGTTTGCTGTGTGTGTTGTGTGTGTGTATGTGTATGTGTATGTGTATGTTGTGTGTGTGTGTGTGTGTGTGTTTAGCCACGAAAGGAACGAAATGGTCAGCTACATCACGACAAGTGGTAAACTGCCGTAATATATAATGACAATTTCCACCATCATTCCATCCATCATATTATTATTTGTTGTTGATTTTGATTGATTATTTGTTTAATGATGAATATCGTTCGTCATGATTACCATAACAAAGACGGTTTCAAACGCTTTGTAATGGAAGATGAGACGAGAATGGCTCCCCTAATAATAATGAATCACGCGTCTTCTTTGGTGAATAACAGTAATTACCTAATCACCCTAATATTACTCACTGTCACTGATGATGACTTAATTCTGTCTGGACGCCTTTCCCTCTCTGCTCCTTTCTCTCTCTTTCCTTCTAATTGTTTATGCTCTTCTCCGGTCCCCTCTCCCCTTTCTCTTTCCTATTTCTTTCCTTTCTTTTCTATGGGTTTCCCCGTGTCCTGCCTCCTCCCTCTTTGTCTTTCTTTCCTTCACTTCTATACATTTTCGCACACTATATCTTTTACCCATCCTTCACTTCTTCCTTCCTTTCTTTCCTCCTTCCTTCTTTTTCTTGTTCTATTTTCCTTTAGTTTCTCTTGTTTTCCATGTCCTCTCGCCACTTGCTTCCTAACCAGCCACCACCACCCACCACCCCCACCCCACTCCCGACCACCCCACCCCCCACCACCCCCACCACCACCCAACACCCCCACCACCACCACCACCACCACCACCCCACCACCACCACAACCAACCCCCCCACCAGCCCCCCACCAACACCACCACCACCACCGACACCACCACCACGCGACCACACCACCCCCCCCCCAACACCACCAACACCACCACCACCACCACCACCACCACCACCCCACCCCCCCCCCCCCCCGCACCAACACCACCCCCACCACCACCCCCCCCACCACACCACCACCACCCCCACCACCACCACCCCCCCCACCCACCACCACACACCGACCACCAAAAAACCATCACCCACAACACCACCAAACCACCACCACCAACCACACACCCACCCCCACACACCACCACCCCACATCCCACCCCCAGCCCCCACCACCACCACCACCCCCACCACCACAATCACCACCACCACCACCACCACCACCACCACCACCACCACCACCACACCCACCACCACCACCCCCACCACCACCCACCCCCACCCCACCACCACCACCACCACCACCACCAATTTCAGGAGACTGATCAACTGCTCAGAAAGACTATTGATGCAATAATAATCCTTTTTGAGCAGTTTGATCAGTCTTCTTGAAGTTTTCTTGGTCGCCCTGACCCTTCTTCCACGCCAAAACAGTCTCTAACTCACCATCTGCGCCCGCCTGCACCATCACCGAGACGGTATGTTTGGAAACCACACATCTCCTTGCTATCATGGCCATGGTTTTTCCCACTTCGTATACAAGTTTCTATATGTGTCCTTCTTCACATGGATAGCGATTTGCCGGCATAATGCTTTATTAGACCTGGAGGAGGCGGTAGAAGATGGAGGGGCTAATGGGGGGGGTGTAGAAGGTTGGAGAACCAACACAACACCTCTTCCTATTATGACTTGCAAGATACAGAGCGGGCGCAGCGAGGAATATTACAGCAACACCCGAATGCACTGCCGAAATATACAAAAAAGTAAAAAAAAATGCAATCGCTCCCACCGAAATTGTCAAAACGCTAAGGACGTTTATTCCGTCTAGTTTTTTTGAGCGTCCTATTTTTGTTTGCGCCGACCTGTAGTAGTAGTAGTAAGTATATAGAGTAGTAGTAGTAGTAGTAGTAGTGTATAGATGACAGCATTCAGTAGTAGTAGTAGACGCATTGTTATAGTGTATTTATGTAGTAGTAGTAGGGGAAATGCCAGTGGGGGAATTAGTCAGGGATGGAAGTGTTAGTGAAAAGGGCCAGGGGGCAAATGTCCCACCAACTACTGTGTACATAATCGTGGTGTTCTAACCTTTAACCTTCAGCACACCTACTGGCGTTCATAATACTTAAACATTACTGGATATGAAATAAAGTCTCAATATGAATTCATGAAAACACCACTCTTACTTGATTACTTTAGAGGAATATTAGATAAGGTTTTTGACCCCTGAATATCTTAAATACCAATGATATTTAGATTATTGTAGTATAAGGATACCATCACGAAGGCAAAGTCACCTCATTTTATTTATGTATTTATCCACTAGGTTTAACATCAAAACACACAAGCACCATATCTGAAGGAATCCTGATTATTTCATGGCAGCATAATGTTCTTTTTATAATAACTGACCTCACTAAAAACTGTATATTTATCTTATCTCGTGAACACTTGTTCCCCTTGGCCGATCGCCTCCACTGGCCATGGGCGGGTTGCGCCAGAGAAACCAGTCCAGTATACAGTAGTCTTTTGGTCCTAAACTCCGATGGCTGGGTGTCCATTTAACCTGAGTGAAGCTCTGAAACTGGCGGGGCTGTGACTAATGTGACTACACTTCCAGAATTCACCTGTTTATCTGTTTCCTGGATGCCAGAAAGGCGTTTAACAGAGTGAATTACTGGAAGCTCTTTTATAACTTCCTCGTGAGGTTATTACTTGGTTACATTGTTAATTTATTAAGTACTCTGGTACACTCACCCATGAATTTACTGTTAAGTGGGGTAATTCCTTCGCGCTGTCCTTTGTCTGCAATGGTATTGCGGCAGGGGGGATTTGATCCCCCTACTGTACAATGGGTACACGGATGGATCTCAGTGCAACCTTCGTGATACAGGTATCGGCTGCCACCTACATGATGGGTAGCAGCACTCACTGACTAATGCTGATGATATAGTACTGCTCGCCCCTACTGCGATGCGTTGCAGGACAATTGGTCGATGGTGGTCAGGTGTATGCTGCCAGCATGACATTGTCTAAACACCACTAAGAAGAGTGCATGGTAGTATCACCGCCCGCTCAGGTGAATTACCTGAAAACAGCATGGCTCGGTGGGGTCTTCTCTCACTTTTGTGGATAGTTCGCAATACTTAGGCCATGTTATATCCCACGACATGACTGATGATGATGATATACATCAAGCATACACCCTATCTTCTTGTTGTGGGAAATACTCTACAGAGGAATTCTCCTACTGTAGCAGAGCAGGGTTAAAGATGGAGTTATTCAATCCCACTGCTTACTCTATATATGCAACTCGCTGTGGTCGCGTACAAGGTGGGCCACTATGAACCGCTTTAAGTCTGTCACAATGACTCCTTTAAGAGGCTTCTGGGGCTGCCCATGTGGTGCAGCTCGTCCCTGCTTTGCGCTATGGAACGGAGTGAACAATCGTGGATGTGGAAATCCCGTCGCACTCCGTGTTTCAGTTTAAAGGACTAGGGTGGAGCTTCTCTACGAACTCCATCATCACCTCTTTCAGGCAGAGCTCCGGCCTATTTATGTGGACCTATACAACAGTGGGTGGCTGGTCCTGCTGTTTGTGTCAGAATGGGGGGTAGTCACAGGTGTCCATGTATGAGGCTTTTCTATGTCTTTGTACTTTGTCCCCCTTATGTGCCTGTACTTTTGTTTCCGTTTTTTTTGTATTTGCTCTAGTACTTAATTTAACCTTGGCTTGTTCTTGTTGCTTTGTTTTTTTGTCTGTAGGCCTCTGGGCGAGAATAAAATTATTATTATTATTATTATTATTATTATTATTATTATTATTATTATTATTATTATTATTATTATTATATTATTAATGTTCTTCTTTGACCCCTTACGACCCACCCCCATAGACCATAGTGAACGACAGCCACGCTCAATTGATAGGCAAGGGCAAAGTATTAAGTAAACGCTGTCTGGCCTCAGGGAAACACTACCGTAGGCGGCGACCCCGTTACTAATGTTTTTGTTCGTAGGGGTGTTCAGTGAAATGGCTTGGTGTTCTGGTGGCATGTGGGTTTCCCAGGCCTTGGATAGCGGTGACGAGGGGGTGGAGAGAAGTCGTAGGAGTATGTGGTGGTAGTAGTAAGTCGTAGTAGTAGTATAGTAGTAGTAGTAATTAGTTAGTAGTATATAGTATAGTAGTAGTAGTAGTAGATTATTATTAGTAGTAGTGTAGTAGTATTAGTATAGTATAGTAGTAGTAGTAGTAGATTAAGTAGTAGTAGTGGTATATAGTAGATTAGTAAGTAGTAGTAGTATAGTAGTATATAGTAGTAGATTATAGTAGTAGTAGTAGTAGATAGTAAGTAGTAGTAGTAGTAGTAGTATAGGTAGATTAGTATATAGTAGTAGTAGTAGTATGTAGTATTAGTAGTAGTATAGATAGTATGTAGTAGTAGTAGTAGTAGTAGTAGTAATTAGTAGTATAGTATAGTAGTAGTTATTAGTAGTAGTAGTAGTATAGTAGTGAGTATAGATTAGTAGTAGTAGTAGGAGTAGTGTAGATTATAGTAGTAGTAGTAGTAGTAATTAGTAGGTAGTAGTAGTATAGTAGTAGTGATAGATTAGATAGTATTAGTAGTAGTAGTAGCATGTAGTAGTAGTAGTAGTAGTAGGTAGTAGTAGTAGTAGTAGTAGTATAGTAGTAGAATAGTAGTATTAGTAGTAGTATTATTAGTATAGTAGTAAGTAAGTATAGTTAGGAGAGTTAGTAGTATAGTAGTAGTAGTAGTAGTAGTAGTAGTAGTAGTAGTAGTAGTAGTAGTAGTAGTAGTAGTAGTAGTAGTAGTAGTAGTAGTAGTAGTAGTAGTAGTAGTAGTAGTAGTACATTATTATTTTTTGTATTGTTTTCATTACTGTTTTCATCATTATTATTTTATTGTTATGATTATTATTACTTTTTATTATTATTATTATTTTTATATATTTTATTAGTATTATTATCACCTTTATTATTTATATTATCATAATGTTCATTACTATTTTTACTGTTATTTTTTTCAATATTATAACTAATTTATGAAAATATTATTTTTAGCATTATTATTATCAGTCATTATTGTTATCATCGTTATTAATGTTTCTATTAGTGCTATCAGGTTGTTGAGGAAAAAGAGGACAAATTGGCACAGGAGTCTATAGGAAAAGTGCTTTATAACGAGGTGAAGAGCCTGAGGAAACATTCTCTTCAACACGCCACGACTTGTGTGAAAGCAGAGAAAGTATAGATAAAATTCTCCCCTCGGGTCCCTGGCTCAGGGAAAGAGTTTACAACACTTAGTTATTGGGAAAATGTGCAAATAATGAAACTTTCCCATAAAGCAGAGAAGGTTAAATATTTTTCCAGCACAGTAGTACTCGTCACTTGGCGGGGTGTTCTGGCGTAGAGAAGGTGAGAGTACATCACGAGAAGCAGGACTCAGTTTGGGCACCAGCTATGTGACGGTAGGATGAAGACCGAACGGCCTGCACCAATGATAGTGACACGCAGACATAACAACGTTATATGAAGAGCATACACGGAGGCGCACTTGGTTGTGGGCGAGGGAGGTGGACCCGGCCATATTCCCATCATCATCATCGAACATCAATTAAAATAAGTTTTCTCCTACGTACGTTTTTCAGCTGCGCACCGTTATTCAGTCCTTTAGCGTGCTGTAACCGTAACGCAAATTGTTTGGACTCACAGTTCCGAGTGATTCATCTTTCATGTACGTACAGTACTTCTTATAACACGATATTCAGTGCTCGTAGTGCACACCACGACGCCACACCACGACGACCACAACCACCGCCATCACCACGACGCAACACCACGAACGCCAAAACCATGACGCCCACCACGAGGCCACACCACACGCCACACCACACGCCCAACGCAACCGCCATCAACACACGCCACACCAACCGCCATGCACCACGACGCCACACCACTACGCCCACAACCGCCATCACCACGACAGCCACCCACGAACGCCACACCACGACGCCACACGGATCGTCACATCACGCTGCACGAAGGTAAAACCCCAGCCGCCCGATCCATTGCTCAGGGTCCTCGCTACGGCTTATGAGGACGGCTGAAATTAATTATTGACGGTGTTGAACGTGTGGCTTAGGGAGGAGAGACTGATGAGAGAGACAAGTAAGGAGAGAGGCCAAAGGGTGAGACGTCGGGATGAGACGGTGAGGGCGAAACAGTGAAGACAAGAGGGTGAGACAGTAGGATAGACAGTGATCAGACAGTGGAGGAGAGACAGAAGGGTTAGACAGTAAGGTGATACAGTGCGGGAGAGACAGTAATTGTATAGACGTGAGACCCATCTGATGATCAGACTTCGAGGAATGAAGCGAGAGATAGAGAGAGAGAGAAGAGAGAGAGAGAGAGAGAAGAGAGAGAGAGAGAGGAGAGAGAGAGAGAGGAGAGAGAGAGAGAGAGAGAGAGATAGCCATCATCCAGCAGCCAGACCAGCCAGCCAGCCAGCCAGCCAGCCAGCGAGCGAGCGAGCAAGAGAGAGAGAGAGAGAGAGAGAGAGAAGAGAGAAGAGAGAGCGAGAGAGGAGAGGAGGCCAGCCAGCAGCCATCGAGCCACCAGCCAGCCTCAAGCCAGCGAGCGAGCGGCGAGCGAGCGAGCGGAGAGAGAGAGATAGAGAGAAAGAGAGAGAGAGAGAGTAATGTTAGGGGTTTAAAAGGAAGGGACGAGATTGTTGATTCCAATAATCCGCCGCCTCCATGTCGTCCCTCTCATCTGACGTGCAAAAATGGGCCGCCTATGTGACGTGTCTCGACGTGTCTATCCCGGTTTGCCTTATGTTGAGAGTGAACTCACCGCTGCGTTAAGTCCACCATTCTTTGAAGTTACTCTTGTGCCTAAGGGGGGCATAAGGAGGGGCGCCTTTGTGTGTGTTTTTATGTGTAAATGGTGATGCTGGCGACAGGATGGTGGTGGGGAGGAGGAGGGGAGGAAGGAGCGAGGGATTAATCTATAACAAGTGACGGTTTGTGTTTATATATTATTTTTGTCATTGCACTTTTTCCCATTTGAAGGAATTTAACAGAGAGAGTTAGTGATATCATAGTAATGATAGCAATATGTATCTGTTAGGTATCCATATGGCGTTATCTTTTATCTTTGTTATCTTATGTTATCTTATGTTATCTTATGTTATCTCAGTTATCATTTTTATCCTACAGATCCATGACCACATCCCGATTTTTGTGGTTCTGGACGGATTATTGATCTTTTTATTTTCCTTTTTTTTTTTTAGTGTGATGACTAGATGTGTCAAAGAATCCAGTGTCACCACAACACCAACTCTGTATTGCTTGTATTCGTGGCAACAAAGACATATTCAGTATAATTGATGAACGAATTAGAAAAGAAGGTAAAAGTAGAAAATGAGGAGAGAAGATAAGGGGAAAGGTAAGATGCACATAAAGATTTAGAGAAACAGGAATACTAGATCGTTAGAACTCATTTCTTATTTGGGTACTTGACCATTTTTGACATGCTATTTTTTGCATACCTATTTCTCTTCCTATTGCATTAAATTCCTATTTAGACATAGAAAACATTATTTTAGAAAGACGGAAGAGGGGTTATAGGAAAAAACCTGATTTAACCCTTCGAGCCTATGTTAATTTTTTTGGTAAAAAAAGAAATCTAAATCCAAATTTTTTGTGACNCCCCCCCCCGCCCTTTTTCCCCGCCCCGGCCCCCACCCCCCCCGCCCCTGGGCCCCCCTCCCCCGGGACGCCCCCCCCCCCAGGGGCACAGTAGAGGGAGCAGAGTCAAGGTAAATCTGTAAATGTACCGTTTTAATTTTTTTTCAAGTGTTCGTGCGGTTTTATGATATTTTTTTTTTGCTTTTGGCCCCCACGTGTAAATTTTGGTTGTACTCGGGGGGAGGGAGGGAGGGAGGGGGGGGAGTAGAGGGGGTGCGTAAAGGGGGAAGGAAAAAGGAAGAGGCGAGAGCTACAGATTGGATCTTGGTCTGCTTAAAACAACTTGTATATAACTTTTGGTAACGTGGCGCTGTGCTGCTTTTGGGGAAAACCCTGGTCCCTAGTTGGTGCCCCCCCCCCCCCCCCCCCCCCTTTTTGGGGCGTACTTGTGAACGTATGATAACCTTGAGCATGGTGATCCCGCTGCGCCGCCCACGCTGCGCCGCCACCGGCTTTTTCTGCTGCCAGGGCGCTGTGGTGGGGCCCCCCCCCCCCCGGCACCCTCCTCAGGGGCATCGAAAGCATGACAACGACCACCCCCCTCCGGGCGAGGCCACGGGGGGCCTGTCTTCCCCAGGGCACGACCTCCTCGCCCATGGCCGCAGCTGCGCCTCAATACGTTTTGCGGGACCTCCCTGCGCCCTGCTGCACACGCGGCACGGGTTCAAGGCCCAAACGAAAAGGGTAAAAAAAACCGGGGGAAAGTGTGACACTTTTTCTAAAAGGGAGGGTAGAAAAAAAGGTCAAACATAGTAAAAAGGTCATGAAAATAAAGCAACGGGTTTTCCCCTTTCAGAATGTGTAACCCTTTTGAAATACATTGAAATATATGTTGTTTTATATATATATTTTTGTGTGTGTGAAACGTTTTTTTTTTCAACAAAAAACGAAATGGAAGAGAGAAAAACGAAAATAAAACTGCGAAGGCAGCAAGTAATTAAATTGACAAATACGAGGAAAAAAAATGTTCAACTATGTGGTGTGTGTTTAATTAAAGGGGCGGGGCTTACGAGAAAAAGGAGGGGAAAAAGAAAAAGGAGAGAGAGAGAGGAGAGAAAAGAAGGGAGAGAGAGAGAAGGGGAGAGGGGAGAAAGAGAAGAGAGGGAATTTTTTATTGCCTAGGAAAGTTAGATTAATTCCAGGAATAAAAGGGAAGGGGGAAAGAAGGGGAGGAGAGAGAGGGGAGAGAGGAGGAAGAGAGGGGGAAGGGGAGAGAGTGAGAGAGAGGGGAAGGGGAGGGGAGAAGAAGGAGAGGACTTATTGCCTAGGAAATTTTTAGATTAAGAAGGAATAGAAGGGAAAGGGAAGAGAGAAGAGAGGAGAGAGAGAGAGGTGGGAGAGAAAAAAAGAGAGAGAGAGAGAAGGAAAAAAAAAAAGCACGGGGGGCAGAGAGGAAAAGGACAGGACAACACACAAAAGCCCAGGGGTACAAAAGGGACCAAAACTTCAATTTGATGGTGCAGGAAGGGGGGCGTCGCTCCTCAACCCCTGGACAAAGGGGATAAAGGGGGTAAGGCCCCCCCGGGCCCCTGAGGATAGGAGGGGGGGAAAAAAGGGGGAGTAACTAACCGGTTGAAGGTGGGAAAAGGGTAGTAGAAAGGGAACGGGTTCCCTGTAAAAAAAAGTGGTATTTTATCCGTATTATTAATGATGGGGGGGAAGGGTGTAGTAGGGGGGGTAATTTTGATGGGAGGAAAAAAGGGGAGGTGTTATAAAAGGGGGGAAGGAATAAGGGAAAAATAAGGGTTTGTCAAGTGGGGAAAGGGAAAAATTGGGAAGGGTGGAGGAATAGGGGCTGAAAAATATGTAGGGGGGGAGAGGGGGGAAATATGGTGTCGTCATCAGAGAGAGAGGAGAGGGGGAAGAGAGAGAGAGAGAGGAGAGAGAGAGGGGGAGAGAAGAAGAGAGGGAAAACAACCTAAAAAAAGCCCAGGGGTGAAAAATTTGGGGAAAAGAAGAGAGAGAGGGAGAGAGAGGGGAGAGAGGGAGAAGGGGGAGGGGGGAAAAAGAGAGAGGAGGAGAGGAAAAAAAAGAGAGAGAGAGAGAGAGAGGACAGAGGAGAAAAGGGGAAGAAGGAGGGAGGAGAGAGAGAGGAAGAGGGGGGGGGGGGGGGGGGGACAACACAAAAAAAAAGCCCAGGGGTGAAAAAATTGAAGGAGGAGAGGAGAGAGGAGAGAGAGAGAAAAGGAGGAGAGAGGGGAAAGAGAGGAGGAGAGAAAGAGAGAGAGAGAGAGAAAGAGGAGAGAGAGAGAGGAGAGAGGGGGGACAACCTAAAAAAAAACCCCCAGCGGTGAAAAATTTGAAGAGGAGAGAGAGAGGAAGAGGAGAGAGAGGGAGAGAGAGAGAGGGAGAGAAAAAGAGAGGAAGAGAGAAGAGAGATATGCAGGTATTCCTGTCTACGCTTACCTTTGTGTGATAGAAGAAACGATAAAAAGCACCTCACTAAATTAATTATGATGAAAAAATAGCGATACTTAAATAAGAAAATGATTTGATAGTAGTAATGAAAATAAGATGATGACAAAATTTGATGTAATACAATAAGGTAAAAATGTTTTTTTTCTACTTTACATCATTTTATTAATAATTTTTTAAATTAGTAGTAGTAGAATAGAAGCGCTTTAGTAGTAGTTTTTGTAAAAGTAGTAGTATTCATAATATCAATGCAGTGGTGGTAGCATAAAAGGGTAACAGCGCACTAGAACACAAACACTTTCTGTCCTTCACCCACTCACTTTCTTTATTCTTTTAATGGTTTCTAAGTCTAATCAAGCCCTATCACCCCACGCTGATGATTCACCCTGCTTTTTTCAACCGTTATTAGACGCCCAACTAAACGGGAAAACTAATGATTCACGGAAGATGCCCCGAGGCTAATTCGATTTTTCATAATTTCTGATTGGGGCAAAGCAAATTTGTTTTGTTCAATGCCTCAAAAACCCAATTTTTTCCCACCTTTTACTCGAAAAAACCCTACCAAAAAACACCCCTCTTCTTTAATGACACTCAACTGTCGCCTTTTTCTCAATAAACATTTTGGGGGACTACCCTTTACTAAAATCTGAAGGGAATCTCCCACTCACTCTTGCAAAAAACAGTTTTAAGAAATTGGGGTTCCTGTGGCGTTGCCCCTTTTTTTTTTTCCCCCCCAAATTTGCTTCTCTCTACAGGGCTTATCCCCCCATGTAGGAGATGTCTCACTTTTTTGGGAGGATCCACTCAACGCCTCCTAAACATGGTTGAGAAAAAGTTTTTTCGTTCATAAACCCCTCCCCTCTGATGACTGCTTCAATTTTTAAATCACCCCCGCAATTTTGCTTTTTGTCTCTTCTCCCGATTTTCAGCTCACTGCTCTTGAACTTGCTAACTGCATCCCCCCCCCCTCCCGCGGCCTCGCTGCCAAGACTTTCTCTCTTCTCATCCCCCCCCCCCCCCCCCCATCTTCCCCTAATGCAAGAGTAATCAATCTTTAATTTTTCACCCCTTTCACGGGTAAATCTGAACTCTTTTCCTGTTTCTTTTTTTTTCCTTTCCTTGACTTAAATCTTTTCAAAAGAAAATAACAAGACACCCCCCCAAACAAAATTTGGCTCATCCTCTTTTTTTTTTTTATTCTCTTACTGTCTTCTTTATGGGGACGGGCGACTAAGGGGCTTTGTTTTACCCATTTTTTTGTCCCCTTGGGCCCAGCCCTTTTGTGAAGTAAAAAAAAAAAAAAAAAAATTATATATATATATTAATTTAATATATATATATATGTATATAAAAAACGAAGCAGATAGTCGACAGTGAGCGCGGGAAAATGACAGCTTAGTAAAAACAGAGTATATGCTGATCCACAACCGTTGACGCTCCACGCTACTTCTATGCTCCAAAACCGATGCGCCCCCGGGTCGTATTCCCCCCTGGACATATTCCCCTTGGGGAAAATTTTCCCCCCCGGGGTTTTATTTGAATCACTTGCTAAAAAACGAAACACTGACCAAAACCCTTCCCTTTTAATCATTTGGTTTATTTTAGATTATTTTTTTACTGACACTTTTTTTCTCCCAAATTAGTTTCATAGATAACTAGAGGGTGGGGCGGGAAGTCTAGAGGGAGAAATTCCAAAGTGGAAGATGTCCGGGGGAAATTAGTCAGGAACGAAAATGTCCAGTGGGAAAAAATGTCCACACTCACCGATGGCTAGGCGTCCGTTAGCCCCGAGGGAAGGAGAAACTGGCGGGGGGGAAAAATAAGTTTTTCTTGGAGCCCATTACGACCCACCCCCGGGGGACAAGGGGTTTAACGACAGCCACGCTCATTTTTACGCAAGGGCAAAGTTTTATAAACGTGTCGCCCGGGGAAAACATACAGAAGGGGGCGACGGTTTTAAAACGGGATTTTTTTTAGCGGGGTGTTCCAATGATGTCTGGTGTTTTGTGGAGGGTGTTGACCCCATGTGGTTTCGGAAGCGGGACGGGGTGGTGGAGAAGAAACGTAGGAGTAGTGGTAGTTTGTAGTATAGTTAGTAGTAGTAGTAGTAGTAGAGTAGTTATAGAGTAAATAGTAACAATAAATTTTCATATTTGTTATTGTTTTGAATTTTTTAATGTTTCATAAATTTGTTTTTTTTTTATTTTTTTTTATCATTATTTTTTTTTATTTTAATTTTTTTATTTATATCTCACTATTTTTCAATAATATTATAATTATTTCTTGCATTTTTGCTATTACTATTTTCAATATTTTCTGTGATTTTAAAAATTTGTATTTTGATTATTTTTTTAAATATTTTTGTTCATCTTTTTTAATGTTTCTTGTGTCGGGTTGAGGAAAAAAGAGGGCAAATTTGGGACAGGAGTATAGGGGAAAAACGCTTTTAACGAGGGAAAAGCTGAGGAAAAAAATTCTCTTTAACACGCCCACGACTTGTGGAAAGCAGAGAAAGATAGATAAAAATTCTCCCCCTTGGGTCGCTGCCCCAGGGGAAAAAGTTACAACACCATAGGGTTTTGGAAAATGCAAATATGAAATTTCCATAGAAGGTTTAAAAATTTTCCAGCACAGAGTACTGTACACTTGGCGGGGTGTTCTGGCGTAGAGAAAGGTGAAGGAAAACGAAAGCAGGGACTCGTGTGCACCAATATGTACTGTAGGATGAGGAGCGAAGCTGCCCAAAGATAGTGGGAAAGCAGACTAAAACGATTATATGGAAGAGCAGACACAGGGGCACGGTTGGGGGGGCGAGGGAGGGGGGGCCCGGGCAATTCCCCCATCATCATCGAAAATCAAGTATAAATAAGTTTTCTCCTACTGCTTTCAGCTGCGCACCATTATTTGTCCTTAGCGTTTTGGGAACCGTAAGCAAGTGTTGGACCACAGTTCGAGTGATTTATCTTTCAGTACGTATCTTATACCGATATTCAGTGCTCGTAGTGCCACTCCATGACGCCACACGATCCTCATCACCACGACGCCACAACCCCCCAAAAGACGCCACACCGACCCACACCGACCCACACCACGACGCCCCCCAGAGCCCCATTCACCCACGAAGTTTAAACAAACGCCAAGGCCCCTCCGATCCATGGCTCAAAGGGCCCCCGCGACGGGGTGTGACGGACGGTTGAAAAATTTAAAATTGACGTTTGAAAAGTGTGGGTGAGGGAGGGAGAACAGGGACATAAGGGGGCAGTGAGGGGTGAGACAGTAAGGGAGAGACAGTGAGAGAGACAGAGAGGGTGAGACAGTAAGGGAGAGGCAGTGATGAGAGACGTAGAGGGTGAAACAGTAAGGGAGAGACAGAGAGGGTGAGACAGTAAGGGAGAACAGTGATGAGGGGGAGTAGAGGGGGTGAAAAGTAAGGGAAAGAGAAGAGAGGGGTGAGAATAAGGAGAGACTTAGGGGGGAACAGTAAGGGAGAGGAGTGATGAGAAAGGGCGTAGAAAAGGGGGAAACAGTAAGGGAGAGACAGAGAGGGTGAGACAGTAAGGGAGAGACGGAGGGGGAAAAAGTAAAGGGGAGACAGAGGGGAGGCAGTAAGGGTGAGGCATGAGAAGAGTAGAGGGGAAACAGTAAGGGAAGAAGAGAGGGGGGAGACGTAAGGGAGAGACAGTGATGAGAGACGTAGAGGGTGAAACAGTAAGGGAGAGACAGAGAGGGTGAGACGTAGGGGAAAAAGTAAAGGGAGAGCAGTGAGGGGTTGAACAGTAAGGAGAGACAGAGAGGGTGAGGCGTAAGGGTTGAGGCAGGATGAGAGATGAGGGTGAAACAGTAAGGGAGAGACAGAGAGGGTGAGACAGTAAGGGAGAGACAGTGAGGGTGAGACAGTGAGGGTGAGACAGTGAGGGTGAAACAGTAAGGGAGAGACAAGAGGGGAGGACATAAAGGGAGAGCAGTGAGGGGGAAAAGTGAGGGTGAGACGTAGGGGAAAAAGTAAGGGAGGAAGAGAGGGTGAGACAGTAAGGGAGAGACAGAGAGGGTGAGACAGTAAGGGAGAGGCAGTGATGAGAGACGTAGAGGTGAAACATAAGGGGAGAAGAAGGGTGAGACATAAGGGGGAAAGAGACGTGGGGTGAACAGTAAGGGGGAGCAGTGAGAAAAGGGGAGAGGGTTAAAAAAGTAAGGAGGACAGGAGGGTGAACAGTAAAGGGGAAAAGGAGTGAGAGAGGGACAGGAGGGTGAGACAGTAAGGGGGAGACAGTAAGGGAGGGAGACGGAGGGTGAACATAAGGGGGGAGCCCGGAAAGGGGAGACAGTAAGGGGAGAGACAGTGAGAGAGACGAGAGGGTGAAAGTAAAGGAGAACAAGGGTGAGACAGTAAGGAGAGCAAATGATGAGAGACGTAGAGGGTGAAACATAAGGGAGAACAGAAGGGTGAACAGTAAGGGGAGACAGGGGTGAACGTAAGGAGAGGCAGTGAGGGGAGGCAGTGAGGGGAGACAGGAGGGGGAGACAGTGGGGGGAAACGGAGGTGAGCAGTAGGGAGAACAGGATGAGGGGAAGTTAAGGGGGAAAAAGAAGGGGGAGACCGGAGGGGAGCAGTAGGGAGAGCAGTGGGGTGAGACAGAAGGGGGGACAGGAGGGTGAGACAGTGGGAGGAAACAGGAGGGTGGACAGGGAAGGGAGAGACGGAGGGGAGACAGTGGGGAGGCCCCTGGAGAGCGTTTTAGGGTGAAACAGTAAGGGAGAACGTGGGGAGCAGAAAGGGGGAGACAGTGAGGGTGAACAGTAAGGGGAACGGGAGGGGAGAGGCAGTAGGAGAACCGAGGGGAGACGGAGGTGAAGGGAGGGGGAGGAATAGGGGGAATTTAGGGAGAAAGAGGGAGGAAAGGGGGGAAGTGAGGGGGACAGGGAGGGAGAGAAGGAGGGAGAGAAGGAGGAGAGAAGGGGGGGGAAGTGAGGAGAGAAGGAGGGGGGAAGGAGAGAGAAACAGTGAGGGTGAGAAGGGGGGAAACGGAGGGGGGGCGTGGGGTTTAGAAGTGAGGGGGGAAAAATGGGGTAGACAGTGGGAGGACGGGAGGAAAGAGAGGGTAAGACAGTGAGGGGGCCCCTAAGGGGAGACGGTGGGGGAGGAAGTGGGAAAACCAACGTTGGTTTTACTCAGGGGAAAGAACCAAGTGATGGTATTGGAAAAGGAAGGGAGGGAAAAAAGGGGGAAGGGAAAGGGAAAAAAGGAAAAAAAGGAAAAGAAAAGAGGAAGAAAGGGGTAAGAAGACCCACAGTGGCACCGGGTAGTTTGATAAAAAAAAAAAGAGGGAGGGGGGGGGAAAAGGGAAAGGGAGGGGAGGGACACCGGGGAGAAGGAGAGGAGGGAGAGAAGGGAAGGGAGATGGAGGGGGGGAAAAGGAAAGATTTGGGGGTTTTAAAAGGGGGGAAATTTTAAAATCCGCCCCCTCCCAAGGCCCAACAAGTGAAAATTGGCGCCCAAAAGGGGGAGCTGTTTAAACCCCCCTGACCCTTAATGTGAAGTGACCAAACGTGCCTAAAAAACCCCTTAGGTACTAAATGGGGGGATAAGGTTTTGGTTTTTTTATGGTAAATTGTTGATTGCCCCACAGGATTTTGGGTTTAGGAAGGATTTTAAAAAAAAAAAAAAAAAAAAAAAGGAGGAGAGAGAGAGAGAGAGAGAGAGAGAGAGAGAGAGAGAGAGAGAGAGAGAGAGTAGGGGTTTAAAAGGAAGGGGAGCGAGATTGTGAGTCCAATAATCCGCCGCCTTCCATATCGTCCTCTCATCTGACGTGCAAAAATTGGGCCGCCTATGTGACGTGTCTCGACGTGTAATATCCCGGTTGACTTAATGTTGAGAGTGACTCATCGCTGCGTTAAGTCACCAGTCTTTGAGGTTACTCTTGTCCTGGGGGGGTGGGGGCATAGGGGGGTGCCTTTGTGTGTGTTTTTAGGTGTGAAATGGTGATACTGGCGACAGGGATGGTGGTGGGAGGAGGAGGAGGAGGAGGGAGGAGGATAGACGTAAGCTATAACAAGGGTAAGGTATGTGTTTCTATATACTTTTTTGTCATTGCACGTTTCCCATTGAAGAATGTAACAGAGAGAGTAGGAAATGTAAGAATGATAAACGAGTATGTGTCTGTTAGGTATCCATGTGGCGTTATCTTATGTTATCTCAGTTACCATTTTTATCCTGCAGATCCATGACCACATCCCGATTTTTGTGGTTCTGGACGGATTATTATCTTTTTATTTTCCTTTTTTTTTTTTGTGTGAATGACTAAGATGTGTCAAAGAATCCAGTGAGCACACAACACCAACTCTGGTCATTGCTTTGTATTCGTGGGCAACAAAGACATTTCAGTAATTAATTGTCATAGAAACAGAATCATAGAAAAGACATATGTATAAAGTACAGTATATATTTGAGAGAGAGAGAGAGAGAGAGAGAGAGAGAGAGAGAGAGAGAGAGAGAGAGAGAGAGAGAGAGAGAGAGAGAGAGAGAGAGAGAGAGAGAGAGAGAGATGTGTAAGGATGTGCAGAAGGATATGTTTATGTGTGTTTATTTTTTTATTTTGTGTTAATTATTGTCTATTTTTTTCTTCCTCCATCTTCTCTTCCTTCTTCTCCTCCTCCTTAACATAGAACTTTTTTTTCACGAAAGAATAATTATCACGTGAAAACCTAGATTAACCCCTTGAGGCCCAGAACGTCATTTCCATTGTAATTTGGGTACCATTAGACGATTTTAATGAATATAAGCAATATTTTAATAGATATGACTTGTTTAGTATCCTTGTCCACTAGCTAATGTGGTATATTAGGTAACTTTTCCTAATTTTATGACTAACAACAGCACTTTTATTTGGTAAATGAAAGATCTGGGCATGAAGGGGTATAGGCCAAACATGACCACCTCTTCGCTTTCATTGAATTTTCCCTTACAAATACATTGATATTTCTTCCTCTTATCACAAACTCACTGAAACATTTTTACTGTTACTTTACTTCTTCGTGTCGCCGCCCCAAGAGTGGCTTCAATATTTATCACAAAAGTTTCCATAAGCTGACAGAGATCTCTTGGTAATCCCATTCTCCCTGGAAGCAACGTCCTGCCATCAGCCTTATTGAAACACGCGTCGCTCTTCACGTCTAGCACACAGCCGTTGTCTAAGCGTGATTTCATGGACACACACACGCTCTACATTTGTTTGTTTGCTATCCTGGTATTCCTCTGTCTTATTTCCCACCGTAAGCTTTTTTTTACCCCATGTTATAGCCACGTCCCACCGTAAGCTTTTTTTGTACCCCATGTTATAGCCATTTAGATGAGATTTTGGTATTTCTTTATATTTATTTCCAACCGTTAACTTTTTTTCTTCCGTGTTACAGCCATTTAGGAGAGATTTTTTGTATTTCTCTGTCTTCTATATCCCAGCGTATTGTTGTTCTCGTGTTACAGCCATTGAGAGGAGTTTTTCGTATTTCTCTGTCTTCTATATCCCAGCGTATTGTTGTTCCCGTGGTACAGCCATTGAGAGGAGTTTTTCGTATTTCTCTGTCTTCTATATCCCAGCGTATTGTTGTTCTCGTGTTACAGACATTGAGAGGGTGTTTCGTATTTCTCTATCTTTATTTCCCATTATTTTTTTCCACTATTTTTTTCAGTTCCCTGTTTTTTTTTCTTAGTTTACTCTGACTTTGGTTTTATGTTACGATCTTCCCTTTTTTTTATTTCTGAGTTTACTTTCTGAGTTTGTTTTCAACTTGACTTTCATTGCTCACTTTGCCCACTGTATTTCTTTCCGTGTAATAGGCATTGAGTTGGTTTTTTTGTGTTTTTCTATCTGTATTTCCCACCTTAAGCATTTTGTTTCCCCCCTGGTATAGCCATTAGTCATTTAGTTAATGGATAATCTCGTCTATCTCCTGTCTCCGCTCTCTCTGTAATTAACTCTGACTTTTAATCTATTGTTATGTAATTACGATGCATCACTGTAACTTTTCTCTTGAGTGACACTTCAATCTCGATATTTTACTGCCAGTTCTTTTTAATTTAACTGCAGTGGCATAGACCACTGTATACCTGGACTGCGCACGGAATATTGGCCTGTCGCGCAAGGGCCTGGGCCCATACTTATAAAGATTTAGGATTCGTCTTAGACTCGCTCGAGTCTTAAATATGGCGGCCGGCGTCCTAAATCATTTCGAGCGCATCCTAAATCGCTAAGACTCGTCCTAATTTCGAGGTTTGGCTAGGACAGGGTGTGAGGTGTCCTAGCGAGCAGGGCGGCGGCTAGACTCGTCCTAAAAACCCTAAACATGGGGGGCTCCACCCACTCCTGAGAACTTTTCGTGATAGGATAGATGTACTGGACGAACTTTGTTGATTANTCTCTCTCTCCTCTCTCTCTCTCTCTCTCTCTCATCTCTCTCGTCTCTTCTCTCTCTCTCTCTCTCTCTCTCTCTCTCTCTCTCCGTAAAGAGAGAGAGAGATATGAGTGAAAGAGGGATATGAGTGAGAGAGAGATATGAGAGAGAGAGTGTTACCAAAATACTTTTCTACTTTATATATATATATATATATAATATATATATATATATATATTATATATATATATATATATATATATATATATATATATATATATATATATAATATATATATAGCTATATATATAGAGAGAGAGAGAGAGAAAAATGGGTTTATGGAACTGTCACCGATAGGAACTCTCGCCGAAACACCAACCCAGAACTCTCGCCGACATTGGAACACTCGTCGTCCTTGAAAATTTCGGCAACAGTTCAACTTGTAATATATGAAAAAGAAGCTAACCTAACCTAACCACATAACTTAGCCTAACTATTCAGGCTAGTGTTATTCAGGCACACACATTTAATCCCTGAATGCAGAAACATGGGTAATAGGAACACTCGCCGACGTGAAAAATAGGAACACTCGTCGACGTCAGCGAGTGTTCCTATCGGCGACAGTTCCAGGTACCAGATCGGTTTCTAATAGTGTGCTTCGAAAGAAGTACGTTACGTGGTTCGGTGTTCTGCATAAATGGTAGTTGCAACAATAAGCTTGTGATTAATTTTGTTTTATATATTCATTGATGGCATATTCATATGTGTCACGGTTGTATAGAGGAATCTGTGGTGACGTCGATTTAGGGATAAGCATAATGTATTTCCATTACCAAGAAATATACAGCATCGTGTGTAGGCCTTGAGGTAACGAGGTAATTATCTTGATAGATCTTTCTTCTCAAGCGGCAATAGAAAGCAAATTTTAGTATTCCTGAATAAACTGAATTTATGTAAAAACTGAAACATGCGCACTGGATCCCTTATCAAGCATTCCGCAACCTCTTCTCTCAGCTGGGGTTGGTGGCGCAACCCTGTAATCCGGCGACTCGGAGGCTTGGGCCAGCGGACGGCTTGCGGTGAGGATAACTGCTGCGGGACTCCCCATGTTGAGTGGGCGTCCGCACTAAGCTCGGCATCAATATGGCCGCCCCTAGGGAGCCAGGTTGCCTAAGGAGGTGCGAACCGGGCCAGGGGGGAAACCCAGCAGCCAAAAGCACCCGTGTCGAGCAGTAGTGGGATCGCGCCCGTGAGTGGGCGGCCCGCAGTAGCCTGGCCAACACAGGCGGACCTGGTCCTTTTTGCTTTATTTTTGACTAATTTGCGTCTGAAGAGACTGCCCCAAAGCACGAATAAAATGCTTCATTTTACTTAAAATTTCAAAAAGTTGGAACTCTACTAATATAATTATGAGGACCAAGAAAAGTGAAGTAATAAAAAGCTGACAGACTGAGTGATTACCAGGCTTAAGGCGACACAACGAAGAAGAGTAATGCTGAAAATACAGTATACCATTGGCCACACAAGACTCAATACAAAACCCACACACGCAAAGTTTAGTGTAGTAATTGAAATCTCTGGCGAGAGGCGGCACCCAAACCCTCCCTACCTCCCTCCCTCCTTCCCTCCCTCCCTCCCTCCCTCCCGTCGCTGCACACCTGAGACCAATTAACGCAGATAGTAAGGCAATTTCCTGTCTGGAGAAAATGTGAACCTATCCTTGGATACGTTAAGACTTCGGTTCATATTGTCTGGTAGTTGTGTATGTCTGTATTTGTCTAATATGAAGAGGTGCCAGTATTGATTGAGGGAAAGATGCACGATCGATAAAATATAACTTTTCCTCGTCCCATTGGCGTACAAGTAGCTGGCGTAACGTAGCATTGATCGCCTGTGTATGGACGAGTCTCCTTATTGGCCAAGATAGTGATGACGTTTAGGCTCTTGTTACGGCATGGGTTGTGCGTTACTTTGGCGTTACGTAATACAGGAAGACGGAGAGGCGGGGCGAGTGTGACAGGAAGTTGGAAAAGCCGGGAAAGTGTGCCCGGTTAGGAAAGAGGGATGGGTATGGACTATGGAGTATTAGGGACATAGGACAAGTTTTGAGGGAGGAGAGGGAATTTTGTCGAGAGAGAGAATATAAATCAATAAAACTTGCATGTGACAATGATAAAGATTGAAATACACGATAGATAGCCGTTGCATAACCGGCGTCCCCAAGCCTCCTTAGCTCAGGGGCAGAGCACTGGTCTTGTAAACCAGGGGTCGTGAGTTCGATTCTCACAGGGGGCAATCACCTAAGTTTTGAGTCGTGACGGGACCTGGGGGCTGCTTGGGCACTTACGGGCTAATGAGTCGTGTTGGGCTGCCGGTCCTGGATTGCCTTTCTCTGCGTTGTTCAGGTGTGGCAAGTGTGTGTGTGTGTGTGTGTGTGTGTGGCGAAGGATGGAGGTGTGAGCCATTGTGAGGATGCCAAAAGTAGTGCAGATGGTTCAATGTTCGAATGAAAGTATTACATCATTTACTATAACTACTTTTAATGGTGGTGATGAAAAGAATCCAGTAATAATAACAGTGGTGGTACCTAATAACGTGTAATAGTAATAAGAAGAAAGTTGTGTGTGTGTGTGTGTGTGTGTGTGTGTGTGTGTGTGTGTGTGTGTGTGTGTGTGTGTGTGTGTGTGTGTGTGTGTGTGTGTGTGTGTGTGTGTGTGTGTGTGTGTGTGTGTGTGTATCATCTATTGGGATAAATAAATAGTTTCCTTGTGCTATTATTTTTGTCGCGCCTTTTGACGTGTTTGCGAAAGTTCGACAAATAAGAAATTAATGCAGGGTGTAATAAAGAACATGTTAATAGGGTTTATTTATCATTTTTATTTTTAACCCCTTGAGACCCAGAACGTTATTTCCATTGTAATTTGGCTACTTTTAGACGACAATTTTAATTAATATAAGCAATATTTTATAGATATGACCAGTTTAGTATCCTTGTCGACTAGTAAATGTGGTATATTAAATTACTTTTCGTAATTTTATGGCTAACAACAGACGATTTTATATAGCAAAGGAAAGATCTGGGCGTGAAGGGGTTAATTTGTGTGCTAGGGGAGGAGGGGGGGGTAATCTTTTTTTATATGACTGATTGTGTAATACGTGGCTATCATCCCAAACTTTAGAGACAGACAGACAGACACCCTTTAGTAATACCCCTTTCCTAATAGCGAGTCTAGTGAAGCCATCCTCAAGCTTGTATGATGAATGAAGAATCGTTGTCATGCTCAACTAAAAATCATAGTTCAGGAAATTTTTAACTCCGGATATGAAATTTAACGAAATCATAGACAAAAGCTTCAATTTAGTGGTTTTTACAATATGAAATTTAACGAAATCATAGGCAAAAGCTTCAATTTAGTGGTTTTTACAATATGAAATTTAACGAAATCATAGGCAAAAGCTTCTATTTAGTGGTTTTTACAATATGAAATTTAACGAAATCATAGGCAAAAGCTTCTATTTAGTTGCTTCTACAATATGGAACTTAACGAAACTAGGCAAAAGCTTCAATTTAGTTGGTTTTACAACATGAAACTTAACGACATCATAGGCAAAAGCTTCAATTTAGTTGGTTTTACTAAGTTTTCCGCCGATTTAACCCACCAGATGAATATTCATATTTTCGCCCCGAGAGCAGGTGAGCGAGCTAGGTTGTGTCACTCAAAATGTTGGGAGTAGCCGTGACCCGCTCCGCTAGACCACCGCCGCGCCGCGCCCCGGAGAAGTGACGCCCTTGACTCCACAGGCATCACTTGCACTCCTCATTACACGTCAGGTGCGCTCTTCACTCTCATTAACCTGACTATTACCGCCGAGTCATTATCATTAACACATCCGCGAACTGAGACAGGTTCCGGTTGGTCGCAGGTCGCACGATTGGTGCGAGTGTTGCATTGCGGGGCATCACGAGTCTCAAGAACCGCTCATCCTTTGCTGCATCGCCACTCAGCCGCCCCGCCCCGCCCTGCCCATGTCCCGGAATTAGAGAAATTGTACAGGCGTATGCACTTCCCATATCAGCCTCCTTAGCTCAGTGGTAGAGCACTGGTCTCGTAAACCAGGGGTCGTGAGTTCAAACCTCACAGGGGGCAACCCTTGTTTATACACTAAGTAATGACTGGGGGTTGGATGTATAAAAGTCAATACAAAAGTAAAGAAGATAAGTAAATAGGATAAATGCTTGCTTGTCTGGATCGGGTTTGTTTTGCATATCAGCAAAACATTTTATTCCGGGAAGTTAGCATACGTGGCGACGAGTTTGTGATAGCATATGTGAGGCGTGGGATGCGTGTGTGTGTGTGTATGGCAGGGTGAAGAGTGGCCACTGTAGGCATATTTAGGCAGGCAACTCAACGTCCTATGTCAAGTTGGAGGTCAAAAAGCCTGACTCAAATGATGAAGAGTGGATGGAGGGAGGGATTTTGCCAGCAACGAGAAAATCACACACACACACACACACACACACACCACACACACCACACAGGTACAAAAAAGGCAATGTGGAGACGAGAGAATCCGGACACTGTGTGTGTGTGTGTGTGTGTGTGTGTGTGTGTGTGTGTGTGTGTGTGTGTGTGTGTGTGTGTGTGTGTGTGTGTGTGTGTGTGTGTGTGTAATGACGGTATTGACTCCATGAGTAACAAGCGTCTCGACCATATTCATGCCATCACAAGAAGACTCCATATTTCACAGTCCTTGAGGAATTTATCTGCTACAGTGAAATAAATATATGAGATCCCCTTATTCAAATAAATGTATATGCATACCAGGCATAGTAAATAGTCATAAGAACATAAGAAAATGAGGAAGCTACAAGAGG
>JACEEZ010012168.1:0-10000 GCA_016584305.1 Chionoecetes opilio | reverse complement strand
AAGCGCCTTAAAGGGAGGTTCCCATCCCTTTTGTGGCGGAGGAGGCGTGAGGGCCCATGGCAAAGGGAGTAGCAAGTTTGGGTGTGGGTGTTGAAGGAAAGGGGACCCGTTAATGGTGAAAGGAGGATTAATGCCCTTGGGGTGATGACGGGCTAGACTTCTGGGCACTCACCGTCAGGCCCCAACGGGTGGTCCATGAGTGGACGGCATCAAGCCCACGTTGAAGATGGTCTTGAGCCTCCTGGATAGTGGGAGCAGAGCAAATGAGAGAGATGTCATCAGCATAGATGAGTGCATGTGTGCATGGAGAGCAGGGAAAGTCTGAAAGCAAGATGTTGAAGAGGACAGGACTGAGGGGAGAACCCTGTGGGACGCCTCTGGTGACCGGGTAAGACCTGGAATGGGTGTTCCCGATCACCAGAGAGAAGGACCTGGAAGACAGGAAGGATTTAACCCATTGGAGAGGGGAGCCATGCAGTCCCAGGCGGGCAAGTTTTTCAAGGATGGCATTATGGGAGGAGGTGTCAAAAGCTGCTTGGAGGTCAATTAAGGCTACTAGCGTGAATTGTTTGTGGGTAAATCCTTCCTGTATGTGGTGCTCCAGCTGGAGCAGGGCATCCAGGGTGCCCCGGTGAGGACGAAACCCCAACATGTTTGATGGTAGAAGGTGTTTGTGTTCCAACCACCATGTCAATCTACACCGTACTACTTGTTCTATTACCTTACTGAGATTAGAGAGAAGGCTAATGGGTCTATAGGAGGAAGCCTCAGACAGAGCATTGCCAGGCTTAAGAATAGGAATCGTGATGGCATGACGCCACACAGAAGGGAACGTCCCCGACAGCCAGCTGGCGTTGAAGACGTCCAGGAGGAGGCGGGCCAGAGCATCTGGGAGGCGGCGAAGAAACTCGTTCGGGACGTTTTCCGGTCCCGCCGCCTTCCCAGCGGACAGTGCGTGTAAAGCCGAGGAAAGCGGTTATAGCAGTGCTAATTGTATGGCCGGTGTGTGAAGGGGGTAACACAGGGGGGGGTACGGGGTCTGGAGAGCCGAGTGTAGTGTGAATGTGGGAGGCAAGGCACTCAACTTTTTCGGCATCAGTGACGAGGAGGGCACCGTTACTAGTTAACGGGTAAGTGAAGGGGGCCTGAGGGTGGACCATCTTCCTGAAAAAGGACCAAGCCCGGGAGACTGAGGAGGAGAAGGACAGGGAAGCACAAAAGGAGGCCCATGCAGAACGTTTCTCAACAAGAATAACACGTTTGCATCGGGCCTCCAATAAACGGAAGCGACTACGGAGCAAGGGAATGGGGTTCTTAAGCCACGCAGTAAAGGCGTGGCGTTTGGCCTGAAGGGCTGCCGCACACCTCCGGGATCACCAGGGGACCCGGAAAGAGCGGGAGGGGTGGGAAGTGATTAAATGAAAGTGGTGGGACCCCACGTCCACCAGGGTGACCGTGAGGTATTGAATTATATCCGATGAAGGGAGGGTAATGGGAGGGGTAAGTGAATTTAATTCTGATTGAAAAGAGCCCCAGTCTCCTTTGGTGAAGGACCAACGAGGTCTGCGTGAAGGGGGAAGGGGTGGTGGTACTTAAGGGAAGGAAATTACAACAGGAAGATGGTCGCTCCCCATGTAAGGGCCAGTTGTGACAGTGATAAGGAGGAGGGGGCTATTACCCAGGCAGAGGTCCAAGGTGGAGGTGTTCCCCGAAACTGGATCAGTCCTGGTAGGGAGGCCAGGTGGAGTAAGGAGAGATAAAGAAACACTGTCCGCCAGAAAGCTCGAGAGGGACCCGCCCGAGCGGTTTCTTCGGCTCCTGGGGAGGGCCGGTTCCCAGAGGTCATGATGGGCATTAAAATCACCCATTATTAAAGCTGGGGAGGAAAGCTGAGAGAACGAGTGCTGGAATTCCTGAAGGGTTATATCTAAACATGGATTGTAAATCAAAAGATTCTGAAGGGGCCCTGAATCAAAGGTAACAGTCACCCCCAGATGCTCCAGGCCACCTCCAGGGAAAGGAGTGATAGTGAGAGGGCTAGAAGAGAGGGAGCGGTGGACCAGCAGCAGCAGGCCGCCTCCTGCCCCGCCGGTCCCCCTGTCCATCCTGTAGGAAGCATAGTTGGGAAAGGAGGGGGAGAATGCGTCTGTGAGCCACGTCTCACAGACGCCAACAACTAGAGGAGTGTATGATGAGAGCGTGGTTTTAAAGACTGGAAGTTTCCGGTACAGAGACCGGGCGTTCCAGAAGATGAAGTGGGAGGGGAGTAAAGGACTCACTGCGTGAGTGACATAAAGAAGGTAATGAGGCCTGGCAGGCATCGAATGAGGCTGTCCCTGAGGCTGGAACCTGAAAGAAGGAGATTAAAGATATCAAGTGCAATGGGTGCAATTCCCTTAATGAAGGCTGACCATGCAAAGCCCGAAGCATGCTGGGCCTGAGAAGGAGGAGGGGGCGCAAGGCTAGCACTGCCCAGTGAGGGCAGGGGCTATTGGGCTGCTGGCAGCTGGGCACGGCGCTGAGGCTGTGAAGGCTGGGAAGGAACAGGTCGGGGTGGGGGACTAGGTGATAAGGGGGTAGGGGGATGGAAAGTCACCCCCATATCCTCCCTATAGGGCCCCTCCGGCAGGAAGGAGGGCCTGTGCCTATGTTTAAGTTGGGGTACGTTATGGTGCCGGGGGGACTGTTGGAGCCTTTGGGGTTTGGGGGAAGGGGACCCACTGATAGTGGGTGGACGGGTGGGGGTGGAGCAGCCAGCAGCCAGCTGGACAACATTAACGGAGGGGCTCATAGGATGGCAAGGGGCAGGCCTTGGAGTAGGCTGACAGGCAGAGGTAGGCCCTGGAGCAGGCGGGCATGGAAGGTGGCGAGTAGGGAGGACAGCTCCCGCACAGGGGGCCCCCTTGGACGGAAGGTCCCAGGGTGGATGCCCCTCAGCTTCCTCTTCACATCCGAGATGGAACAGGTGGGGTCATGTTGAAGGAGTTGCACTTGCACCGCCTGGAGGTAAGCCGGGCACTGCTTATAGGTGGGGCGGTGGTCATCACCACAAAAAGGCAGGACACCGGCCGGGCACACCCCTCTGCAACATGAAAACCGCTGCAGTTACTGCAGCGGATCTTCATGTTGCAGGTGGCATTACCATGGCCAAAAAGGAAGCAGCGGGTACACAGGAGGACAGGGAGGGTGTGGTGCCGGACCTGGTACACCGCGTTATCTAGGGAGACCCGGTCTGGAAGGGGGCCCCGAAATTTGACCCTGATTGCCATGTTGGTCTCCGACTCACCGTCCCGGACGGGAGTCGGAAGTCTAAGGGCACTAACAATTACTGAAGGGGAGCCGTCAAGTACAGTAAGCCCAGCCAGAATCTCGTCATTTGTCATTTCTGGGGCAACAGGGAAAATTCTCCCGAACATATAGGTCGGGTCGTCGTCCGATGCAACCCAGCACTTTACGGACCACTCCCCCAGCGTTGTGACAGACTCTGTGGGCTGGGCAAGGTTGTCAAGGTTGGCCACCTCGAACTTGATACCTCTGCCCCCCCCCCCAGTGATGGTTAGAGTGCTAGACACAAATTTCTTTTTAAAAATGGATCCAAAAACTGCCCTGGACACCTTCCCGGGTGATAAAGCCCGAGCCTCAGACTGACCTGACGATAGATGAGATGAGGCGAGTAGGCTGGGAAGCAAGAGGGCATGCGGAAGTCAGAGCCCCCAACGTAGGGGAAGCAGCGCCTGGAGGGAGGGCAGGATGAATGGAGGCAACGGCGGCAGCTTGCGGTCTTACAGTCGTTTGGGCTCACCAATCGACGGGAAGGCGAGGGGGACCTCTGGACAAGAATACAGTGGAGTCCATATCTCGGCAGCCGCTTCGGTGTCGTCGTAGGCGGCATCAATCACGGAAACGGGGAGGACCTGGGCACAACATACACGTCACCAACACAGAGCCAGGCAACTAAACTTAGTGTAGTGTCGTGGTCGGTGAAGGGATAGTAGGGTAATTACTGGGGGAGAGCTGGAGCACAAACTGTTTGTCAACACGAACGTGTAGCCAAAGATCGATGAACCTTTTTACTTCCATAATTTTCTTCAGGAGGGACATCAAGTTGTGAACAAATAATAAGAGACAGATTTTCGTCATATTGCAAATATGTGTGGCAGCCAGAAACTGAAGTTGATTTCCGTAGTTTCGAGGAGGAACTGTCATAGTGTAATCCCCATGATCCCTATGGTAGATTTTCTCCAAAGTCTGCACTTTGCAAATATGAAGGAACCATAAACGCCAGTCTCAGCTAATCCTCCAGGAGGTTTATGAATGCGCCGATAGGGAACTACTCGCCGACATTGAGAACACTCGTAACGTGTACATTTTTTCGCGACAGTTCAACGTTTATGAAGGAAGCAACCTAACCTAACCACATTACTTTCCCTAACTATTCAGGCATTGATTGGTATCTTAATCCTGAATGCAGAACACGGGAATGGGAACATCGCGACGTGAAAAAAAGGAACACTCGTGTGACGTCAGCAAGTGTTCCTACGGCGACAGTCCGTCCCCCCACGCGGCAAGGGGAGCCATTGATCAGCTTCATTCTTAGTCCCCGTCTGCCGCTGCCCCACACCTTGAGTTTACGTCTCTCGACACCCGATATGCCTTGCCACGACTTACACGAAGTGGTCGTACTTAAGTAATCTTGAGGCGTCTGCAAACGGGGGTGTTGGGTCGAGTGGTGTGCTGCAGAAACGCAAGTCTGAAGGGGCTGCTGAGTGGCCGGAGAGAGAGAGAGAGAGAGAGAGAGAGAGAGAGAGAGAGAGAGAGAGAGAGAGAGAGAAAAAAAAAACCCATTTAGTAAAAAATCTGAAAAAAAACCATGATATATTCGACACAATCGCATATGTACACTGTTTAGTTGTCATCAATTTTCCTGCGGCTGTCCAATGATGAAGAGACAGAGTAAGGTTTATGCGATATACACAGAGTGGTCCACTTACGACCGTGATCGGGACCCACCGACCGGTCCTAAGTTGTTCTGCTCCTAAGTCACAATATGTTATAAGAATTTTTTTTAATTTTTTTTAAAAACATTTGTGCCTATAGCCCCTGTAGGCAGTGGCTACTAAGGCCCGGATGGCAGGCCCTGGGGCCAGATGCCGAGAGCGAGCTAGGGCGCCTGTGGTAAGGCAAACTGCCCTCCCACCGCTATGCTCAGACGAGAATGCCGCCTTAGTGGCACCGCTAAAGGCGCTGAAAACTAGGGCATGATCAGACCTTGCCTTAGTGAGCTGCTGTGGGCCTTTGACAGACATTCATCTTCTGTTTAGAAGGCAAATACAGCCTGTTTCAGTTCCTACAACGTAAAAACCCAGCTAACCACCACCGGCGGGCCTACGTAGACATTAGAGCAGCGAACGGCGGCCACCAGCGGCAACTTTGCCTCCCGAGGCCCTCCGTAGTGCCGCTGGTGTATTTTCAGAGAGGAAAATTTATTATTTGTAAATCAATGTACAGAATTTGAAAAATGTATTCCTTTTATGTGTAAACATTCTAAAACAACAGTTATATGATGATATTGATGTAGTATTGCATCAGTGGTGATAACCACCCAGCAAACACAAAGACGGAGGGCCTCCGGAGGCCCTCCGTATGTCTTATCGGCGGCCCGACGGAAGTGTACGACGTAGGGGCGCTGGGAATTTGCTCAGAGGCTCACCGGTGGGCCGCTCCCAGCGGCCCGCCGTAGGGCATATGACCATTTGCCGCTGTTATATTAACTGATTGAGGAATATTTATGGTTATACTTTCTAAGTATATTGCAGATATAGTAATGTTTAAGGGGTGTTGCACAACCCATTAGCCGATTAATAGACTAATGGCTGTTCAACACTTATAAAAACATTACTATATAATGCAATATGCTTAGAAAATTTAACCAGAAATATTCCTGTGTCGTTATCCAGTAATACGATGAAAAGGAGATTGCTAGGATCATAATTGCTACGGACATTGTTTATTTCATAAGTACAAAAACATTTTCGTTATTGAGTTTACATGCTGGTGTACGTGGAACACTGAACGGCGTGAACAGCCATGTAGAAGGATATAGGTTGCGGCGAACAACATAACAACATCCACCCACTCGTGCGTTTTCCAAGTAACTGATTATTTTCACTCAGACACAGCGCCAGGCGCCGTCAAGGAATTCCTAAGAAAACGTGTCGTACTGCAATTATTTATATTATTCAGTCTATTTCGATATAATGAAGGAGCGAAAACATGTTATAACTAAGTTCTCATTATGTTATCGACTGGTTAAGGGTGACAATTTAGGCCTTTTGTGGGTTTTTAACCCTTTGTAATGGCGATCGTACGTCTGGCAGTTTAGTACATTGATAGCTGGGAAAAGATTTCAAATAATATTCTATTCTAAATCATGATATTATTCATATGTTAACTCCATCATCTACATATTCCTTATTAGGTGTACCGTTGAGTATTAATATGTGTTGATAATATGTTGGAAGTTATTGAAACAAGGGAAAATATGACCTTGTGTTATTCCGTAATAATCTTCGCCGCGGTTAATCAAGTGTTATTTTTATATGATACTAGCTACACACACAGACTAACTGATAACCTTTTTCCATGTAAACTCCTTCCTATGTACGTATCTCATCTTTATTTCTATGTATCTCTGGGTGTTCCTGATAAAGCTGGAAATATTTGAAATAAACTGATATATGATAATGCTATAAACATTATAAAAACTTTTATAACAATTTTTAATAGCTTGAACAGGCCTAATAATAGTGATGGTACCGATATTGAGATACTATGTATATTACTGAGTTAATATATATAATATGAAATGAATATTTCCCACATACAAATACGTACCAGCGCCCAGCGGGCCTCCGGAGGATTGACGTCAAGTTGCCGCTGCTTGTCACTACTGATGTAATACTACATCAAGATAATCATATAACTGTTGTTTCAAAATGTTTACACATAGAAATATTCAATTCTTGAAATTCTGTACATTAATTTTCAACATAGTAAATTATCCCGTCTAAAAATACACCAGCGAGCCTCCGGAGGGCTGACGGAGGTAAATTTGCCGCCGGCGGCCGCTGTTCGCCGCTCTACGGCCTACGTCGGCCCGCCGGTGATGGTTAGCTGGGCAGCGGCTACTTGACGTAAGACCTCCGTACCAGCAGGCCCGCTGCGGTGTATATTTGAAGTGCACAAGAAAATATTAAGTTCTGCAGCATGTTCCCCTTCATAAACATGAACATGTTGAAGTTTTCATCAGACAGGGAGCTCCTCTTGGCCCTGTTGATGTCCTTGCCTTGCTTCCCGCAGCACATGATGCGGGCGGGAGTTTACTGCTGAATCATCATAACATTATTGTACGTCTGATGAAAACTTCAACATGTTCATGTTTATGAAGGGGAACATGCTGCAGAACTTAATATTTTCTTGTGCACTTCAAATATACACCGCAGCGGGCCTGCTGGTACGGAGGTCTTACGTCAAGTAGCCGCTGGTTATCACCACTGATGCAATACTACATCAATATCATCATATAACTGTTGTTTTAGAATGTTTACACATAAAAGGAATACATTTTTCAAATTCTGTACATTGATTTACATATAATAAATTTCGTGAGCCTGTGAGGAAAGTGGCACCCTTGTTTTGATGGCCGCTGGGCCGCTGGCGTTTGAACCTTTGAATGCTCCGCTCAGCTCCAGGCCAGGCCGTCCACCGCTAAGTTTTGAGGTAATACGCCTTTATTATAAGTTTATTGTGGTTTATTTAGGCATAGGGTGGATGGAGTATGGAGGTTTGATAGTGGTGTGGTGTGGAGGCTGGCGGGGTTGTGTGAGAGGCGGGAGAGGTGATTGTTATAGGGTTTGGGCTGGCGGGGTAAGGGAAAGATGGAATACGGGGATAACCGGGATATGATGTTGCTTGGTGTACCTTATTATCCATGAACAAGCTGGCAGTACACGTCATACCACAGCTGAAGATACGGCTCGGTAACCCCCGAGTCCGCGGGTGAAGGCACGGCGGCTGTATTCTGTTTGTAAATGTCTAAAGATCTGCGGTGGTGGTAGTTTAGTTTAGTTTATTTTAGTTTATAATTAGCGAGTATGCTCATTTCAGAAGGTTACAGGGAGTTTCGTACACAAGTTGTTTCGTACCCAGGTTTTGTTAGTTTTTTCATACACTAATTTTGAGTTTTTTCGTACATACCTGGTGTTCCGTATCTCTAGTAATCAAGTTCAACTCTGAGCTGAGTGTACGAAACGACTATGGTTTCATATAGACTATGAAACAACTTTTTGATGTACAAAACAACTTGTGTACGAACTGACTGTGCACCTTTCAGAATTACAGTTGATTTATATATTTTTTTCCTATTTTTTCAGCTACCACTACCTATCACCATAACTACCTGTCACCACCACCACCACCATCACCACCACACCACCACTACCACTACCACCACTCGCCACTATGGAGGAGGAGGATTCAACCCAACAATGTGATGATGCGTTGCAGTCTGTCATCAACTCAGGCTGTACAGGTAAGGGTAAAGATTTGTTTTATCGGTTACAGGGAGTTTCGTACACAAGTTTTTTCGTACCCAGGTTTTGTTAGTTGTTTCGTACACTGATTTTGAGTTTTTTTGTACATACCTGGTGTCGTTTCGTAACTTTAGTAGTCAAGTTCAACTCTGAGCTGAGTGTACGAAACGACTATGGTTTCATATAGACTACGAAACCACTTTTTGGTGTACGAATCTACTGGTGTACGAAACAACATATGTACGAACTGACTGCACCCCGTTTTATCGCCCCTCCCTTATCTCGCTTCCTACCTTATGAAGGACTAAACGTTTGTCACACACGTCTTCTACTAACCTTCAAACCTCTTGGAAAGCTGTTACTTGGGTCAAAATCACTGACAAAAATGATCTAATAAGAATAAATAAGTTGCTACTCCGCCGTCGCCCTCAGCGCAGTCTAGACCGCTGGCCAAGGTTTGTAGGGCGGGTTAGATTTAGTTTTATAGTTAGATTTAGATTATAGTTTTATTAGATTATACTTAGATGGTGGTGGTCTTGAATATGTAGTATGTGGACAAATATCTCTCTCTCTCTCTCTCTCTTCTCTCTCATCTCTCTCTCTTCTCTCTCTCTCCTCTCTCTCTCCTCTCTACTCTCTCTCCTCTCTCTCTCTCTCTCGCTCGCTCGCTCGCTCGCTCTCTCTCTCTCTCTCTCTCTCTCTCTCTCTCTCTCTCTCTCTCTCTCTCTCTCTCTCTCTCTCTCTCTCTCTCTCTCTCTCTCTCTCTCTCTCTCTCTCTCTCTCTCTCTCTCTCTCTCTCTCTCTCTCTCTCTCTCTCATTATTTATTACTTTACCTTTATTATCATTATCATATTCATTCCGGTACTTAAATGATCAGAAATAAAGAATTAATATAGTCATGATAGATATTTTTTCGCTTTCGTGCCTTTCCCTCGTATTTTGTTAATGGGATTAATGGATTCGGTAGAAAATTGTAATATGCAACAGCTTCCAATATTTAAGAGTTTGATTCTAGGTTATATGAAAATAGAGAATTGTGCGTAAGTAAAAATAGACAAAAAATATGGAAAATGTTATATAATGAACGGGTTTAGGATGAAAGAAAAAAGAGAGAGAGAGAGAGAGACAGAGAGAGAGAGAGAGAGAGAGAGAGAGAGAGAGAGAGAGAGAGAGAGAGGAGAAGAGAGAGAGAGAGAGAGAGAAGAGAGAGAGAGAGAGAGAGAGAGAGAGAGAGAGAGAGAGAGAGAGAGGAGGAGAGGAGAGAGAGAGAGAGAGAGAGAGAAGAGAGAGAGAGAGAGAGGGAGAGAGATAGAGAGAGAGAGAGAGAGAGAGAGAGAGAGAGAGAGAAGAGAGAGAGAGAGAGAGAGAGAGAGAGAGAGAGAGAGAGAGAGAAAGATATTATTAATAT
>JACEEZ010012167.1:0-21890 GCA_016584305.1 Chionoecetes opilio | reverse complement strand
ATCTGGGCCAGATCCAAGCAAAAAGTGTAAGTCAAGCGGTGTAAGTATGGTGTAAATGCTACTCCGGCGCAAACCCTCGCCCCCTCTTGCGCCGAGGCTGTTTGAATAATCCGCCGAGATGGATTTACGCCGGGCGCAAGGAGGAGTATCTCGGAGTATCTCCACAGAGACAGCTGATTGGCTGGCGAATATATTGACGTCATCCTCGCTAATAGCGAATCACAGCAGTGTTTATATTATCTATTCAGATCTATCAGCCAATCACAAGGCTGTTACGAGATAAATAATGTTTACAAACATTAATCAGCTGATTACTCACCTGGCTTGACACAACAAATCAATGTATCATGTTTAAAGCGATAAGGAAGGGTTTGATGATGATGTTTGAAGTATTTCGTCAGTTATTGACGCAGCTGAGATGGATATCTGCTGTAACCAGACAGCTCTCTCGCAGACTACCCCGAGCAGAGAGCTGTCTGCTAGTGCTTATAGTGTTGGCCGAAGCCAGCACCCCGGGAGGCGGGTTACAAACCCCCGGCTAACACCCGGTACCCATTCACTGCTGGGTGGACAGGAGCTCGGGTTTTAAGGAAACAGCCCAACTTTTTCCGCTCCACCCAGGGATCGAACCCGGGACTTCTCGGTTGTGAACCGAGTGTGCTTCCCCTACACTAAGGGGATACAGTTGATTCGGGCCGCCAGTTGAATCAGGCCGCCTATATTAAATGCATACTGGACGAGAGTTTTGCGGTCGTTTTCAGAGACACCGACTATTTTTTCTTGGCCTACAATAGGTGCTTGTTCTAACGGAGATAGTTTTATTTTGCGCAAAAAAAAAAAAAAAAAAAAAAAAAAAAAAAAACATTACTTAACCATAAGACCACTATACTGGGGACTGGCGCACAGAATATCGGCCTGTCGCGCAAAGGGCCTGAAATCGGTAGAGGCGCTCGGATCATATAATATATATATACGGATCATATAGACTGGGATTCAGTATATATGATATACTGAACTTCGTAAATGTTTGTTCTATACTTATCATCAAATAAAAAAACAGTCAAACACGCTAAAGAAAGCCATACGAGACTATGAAGAAATATGCAGAACTTAATATTCACTTCAAACCTTCGCCATTTAAAACTTTGCCGAGGTCACTTCTTATCATGAAGGTACAATAGAAGCGCAATTGTTATTAGCTTCCCATTGCTATAATTCGTATACTGATAATGAATTAGAACCATGCATAAATTAGCGTTAACTAAATAAATAAAATCATCAATCGGTCAATTTTTCCCGATGATGAGGGTATATTTATTTAGTCAACGCTAATTTATAATGGTACTAATCATTTATCAGAAAACGAAAATATAAGTAAATAAATAACATCATCAATCGGGAAATTACCGATTGAGATTTTTATTTATTATTTAACGAATTTATGCAGATTCTAATTAAATTATCAGATAACGAAATAAAAACACACAATGGAAAGAGTATAAAATTGCGCTTCTAGGTTGATACCCCTTCATGATAAAAGTTGAATCGCAAAGTTTTAAAAATGGCGAAGAGATAAGCGGAAGATTAAGTCATGCATATTTCTTCATAGTCTCGTAATGGCATTCTTTAGCGTGTTTACTGTTTTTTATTTGATATATTATAGAACAACACACATTTACGAAGATTCAGTATACCATATATACTGATAAACCAGTCTATATGATAGTCCATAGACCACTATATCTCTGCCTCGGCGCCGGCAGGCCCCTATGCAGCCATCGCAATTCAAACACTTGTCGCGTGAACGTCCAGGATACAGTGGCTATGACTTAAACTAACCTTATAGGTTTTAATGAACCTAACTAACCTATAGGTTTAATGAAACCTAACCTAACCTTAAAGGTTTTAATGAAAACCTAACCTAACCTTAAAGGTTTTTTAATGAAACCTAACCTAACCTTAACCCACAAAGTATACCCTTTTTTTTTTTTTTAGGGTTGCCCGCAAAATATAACTATCTACATTAGAACAAGGACCCTATTGTAGGCCAAGAAAAAATATTTGGGTTCTGAAGAACAAAAAACGACGCGAAACTGCCCTGTCTCTGGGTATGCAGCTACTCTAGGCGGCCTGTGGTGTCAAACGGCGGCCCGAACAACGGTACCCACTAAGGACTACCATGGACAGTCAGATTGACCAGAAATAAACAATTTGGAGGCAATAATTAAGGCGCAGACATCTGGATGACTTTTTTTAATAATATTCTAGGGGCAAAAGGGCCAGCCATCCGATAAGCCTAATAATTCAGGGGACAAAAAGGGGGCAGACATCATGGTTTGACCATATAATCATATAATTCAAGGGCGTTAAGAGGCAGGACATTCTTGAGTGAACCTAATCGTATCATTCAGGGATAATGAGAATGGTAACTGTTACTATGTCTACCGGAAATCTCGGTCCTGACACAATCGGGAACTATCGCCGAAGGTAATGGTTAGTGTTAGGAGGATAAAGGAAAGATCCGGTCTAAAAAGAACGAGGACTGCGCCCCCCCCCCCCCCCTGGTATTTCTGAAACATGACTAGATTTCTTTGCCTAAAATTGTGCTTTTGGTAAAAATGGACGAAGGACTGCGCCCCCGTCATTGTTCATCGCAGGGACCTGACTAGTTTTCCTTGGGTAAAATTAGTGCTTTGATAAAAAAACTGGACGAGGGACCTGCGCAGTCATTTCTGAAACACACTGACTAGAGTTCCTGGCTATAAAAATTAGTGCTTTTGGTAAAATGGACGAGGACTGCGCGGTCATTTTCTGAGACACTCTGACTAGTTTTCCGGTAAATTCCTATTGTATTGCCCATAACTCTCCCACTAACCCTCAAGCAAGTTTAGGGCACCTGTGGGGAATGCGGGGTTTTCGGACGTGGGAACAAATAATGCGTCGGAGACCCACGTAATTTAAGAATTGTGTCAGAGGAGACAAACCTCCCAGATCTAAAGTAATTCCCTTATATCTAGAGGAACTTTACCTAACCAAAATTAACCTACCTAGCGGGGGGCTTGGACCCACCGATAAACTAAACCTAACCTAACCTAAAGCAAACAAACCAAGTTTTCTAACCTAACCAGATACTAACTAAACCTAACCAAATATAAACCCCCATACCCTTATCAATAATACCCTAACCAAAACCTCCTATATGGTTGGGGGGCCTCTGGAAGAGGAGGTTGTGTCTGTATTGAGTATTAGTCTACGACAACTATATCATTTCTACAATATGTTTATAAGTTGGTAAAATTCTAGTGTTTGCCCATACTCTCCACTTCCCCAAACAAGTTGGGGACCTGTGGAATGCGGGTTGCGGGGTGGGGAAACAAATTATGCGTCGGAAACACGTAATTTAAGAGTGTTTAGGGGCTTAAAATTCCACTAGATCAGGAAATTTCCTTATATCTAGAGAAATTGCCTAACCAAAATAATAAACCGAACCTAGGGGGGGCTGACCCACCGTACCTAAACCTAACCAAACCTAAACCAACCAAATCCTAACCTAACCTAACCTAACCAAATCTACCTAAACTAACCTCCTAGCCTCACCTCCTAGTTGGGGGGGTTCTCAACCTTCAGTTCATCCTTCTGTGATGATAGTCAGGTTCACACGTCTCAGAGAACATCCAAATGAATTTCCTAAATCTAGAGAATTTTTGTAATTCCATAACTCAAAATTAGTTGCGGAAAATTGTGTATTATGTAGTTGCGAAATTTTTAATTTCCATAACACAAAAAGTGGGTGTGGATGAATATTTTTACCCCAGCCATATATCCGCATTCCCCCAGGTCCCCAAGGTTTTTTTGGGGGGGAGGGGGTAGTAGGGCAAACACTGAATAATCCATAATTTTAAAAAAGGTTCGCGGAAGTGCTTAATACTGAAAACCCCAGTATACAACAAAAAATAATATAGAAAACGCAGGGAATGGCGGAGTGCCCGCGCAGTTATCGCCATTAAAACAAAAACCAACCGAGAAGTTTTGCCAACTAGAAGTTTCGGCGAGTTCCATTTAAAAGGTGAAAATGAAAGAAAAAAATATTTCGTATTGGAAAATTTTTTCGTTGCCCCAAAAAAATTGGAAAATTATGGAGGAAGTTTCACTTTCTTTTTCAGAGACACAACTATTTTTTCTTGGCCTAAAATAGGGCTTTTTCTAATGGTCTTTTTTATTTTGTGAAACTAAAAAAAAAAAAAAAAAAAAAAAGGAAAAAAGAATGAAACAAACCCTCCCTTTATTTTTTAAATGAAATTAACCTAACACCCCAACCCAACCAACCTTACGGGTTTAAAAGAAAAACCAACCTAACCTTAACCACAAAATATACTTTTAAAAATTTTTTTTTTTTTTTGGTTGGGGCAAAAAAAATAGCACCTTTTATAACAAGCACCTTTTGTACCCAAGAAAAAGTAGTGGGGTTTTCGGAAAACGAAAGTGAAACTCTCCTCCATATTAACCAAAAAAATTTTTAAAAACACTTCAATACAATACATGGACATTTGGTTTCGTAACATGTCCCCCCAGACTCCCCAACACTAAACTAACCCCCGATATTTGGTCCCTGAATTTACAAACTGGGGAAAAACTGTTTTATATAGATTGGTATGTTATGTTAATAAAAAACTTGTAAAATGCGCTTTAAAGGAATCTCGCCGACGTTTAAAAAAAAATGGAAAAATTTTTAACGGTGGCGAGATCCTTCCGTTCGGGGGCTACCATTAAAGGCTAGCAACGGACCTAACTACCATTAGGGGCAATGAGGGAAACACCCTGAGTGACCAAACCATAGTGAAAGGTCCGGGGGGCAGGCACAGAAAAAAAAGTTTCATTTTAAAAAAACGCCCAAATTCGATATAGGAAAAACTTTAATTAGCCAGGGGATGCCAGGCCCCCTCGTCCACAAAAATTTCGCCACGGACTCCGTGTGGTTAAAAAATGGGCTGCCCAATAACGAAACTAATACAACAAAAAACCAAAGGGCAGCCCCCTTACAGTAGGGGGGGAGCGTTTTCCTTTTTTTTTTTTTTTTGATGACTAGTTGGGAAAAAGTTGCGAAAACACCGTATAACGATTTTAAAAATATTAGAAATAACAAATAATTTCTTAAGGGGGCCCCCCAACGCGGCGAATTTTGTTTTTTTCAAAATTTTAAAATTTTTATACTTTTTTTGCATTTTTTTGGGCAAATAACCAACCTTCTTTATATTTAAAAATTTTGCAACTAGTTAAAAATATGTGCAACGTATTACGAAAACGTGGGTAAAATTTGAAGAAAAAATTCAAATTCTTCAGGGGCCCAACAATTATGGTAAAAAAATATGTTAAAACTCGAATTTTCATTTTTTTCATACCGGGCACACATCCCCACAATACCCGATGAGTGCAAACATCGATAAAAAGTATACCCTATACAAAAATGTCACATAGTACAGCTCTTCGCTTTTTTTTCTACAGAATAAGGTTCAAAAAACCCCAGAACCACCAGGGGAGGGGCTTACTTCGTTTTCCACCCCCCCCTACCCCCCCAACAACCCAAAATCAAGGATAGATTGATATCCATCATGACGAAATTTAATAAGTCATTTTTCCCCGACATTGCCCGTACCAGGTACTTATAATAGTGTTAGTTCACTTCGTTTGATCCCTTTTTTGGGCTAAAAACGAGGTATTTGCTCTAGATGCGAGCCGCCCACGGATGAACCCATCTCTTGTTGGTCCCACCTGCAGTGAAGCGTTTTTTAGAGTTTTAAAAACTCGTCTACGCTTGTGGTGACCGGGAAAAGGTTCGGAACAAAGGGACTTTTTTGCGGATATGTTTTGGGGTGACTTTTCGCCGGAGATCACGTTGGGGAGGTCCGTAACAACAAGTTTCCCAACAATCATATTGATGAAAATTCGCTATCAAATTTGTAAAGCGGAAGTGAGCTGGCGTGACGGGGACGGTTTTCTTTGTAATGCGGGCTCTCAATTTCGACCCCATCCCAGTTCTGAACATCTTTTCGTTCATCCTGAATCATGTGAGCAGGTTTTTTCCGGAGCAGCAAAGAAGCATTCGCTGTATGACTGGGGGGAACCACGGACGATATCATCAAACCTTTGGAGGATTTTAAACGCCCTGTGGACATTTTTGGCACCAGTGACGTGTGGTTGTGTTTTAATGGGGAAAACCAATTTGGGTGCAAAACTTTCATGATGAAAGGCCCAAATGTGTTCAAAACCACCGTGGGATCGTCCTTCTAATACAGGCGAAGTATTCGGTTTGCGTCGGAGCCCCCTGGCATGATTCATTTTTCCCGGGTTTGACGAGCTGCCAGTTTTTTCAGAGGTCACCATTTGAAATGACTGTGAAGTTCATAGAGGTATTTCGGTCTGGCTAAACAATCAGAAGAAAGAAGACGAGGTCCTTTGCACGTGAGAAAATTCCCTTTATTGGGATTTCTCGCAGTCGCCAGCTGCCCCCAATTGCGCCAGTAAGCCTCGAGGTCCACTTTTTTCCATCGAGTTTTTCAATGAGATGGCGGAGAGGAATTTGTTTCCGTGCAACATGCAAACAAACCAATGTAGCGGTTTCCCAAAGACGTTTTTCAATGACCCTAAGCCTCCTTTAAGCCAGTATTTACAGCTGTTCCATCACAGCCGAGAGTACTAATTATCGAAAGATAAGTCATTTTTTTCTGCAAAATTGAACGGGGCAATTTGTAATGCTACGAGAAAACCCACTTCCAGGTGTAAAAGACCAAAGATATGTTAAATTTTGGTTTCTGAAAGTACCGAGATATTTTCTTCTGTGACTGTTTTTCTGGATGTCTGTCTCCAACTTTCTGTGATCATTTTCACATCCTTCCTACCCTCAAATAAATACTCCAAATCTCTGTGCTTTTCCCTGTGTTCAGTTGATAGAAGTTTTCTGTGGCGCGTCTGTTTCTTTTTCTTTGTGCGGTCAATAACTTCCGATGAAACTTTCCCCTGTGATTAGAGAAAAGTTTCCATTTAAAGGGGCTGATAAAAAGAGCTGCCGACGATCTGAACACCGGTTCTTCACAGTTCAGAATTCACAGAAGATTTAGCAAAAAAAGACAGAGTCATTTTTTTTGGTTTCTTTTTTGCCTCTTTATCTTTGATGATTGTTTTTGCATAAAATCTGAAAATTTTTTTTTTGGGGGAACATAATCCCCAAGATGATATATTATGGAGGGGTTTTCTCGGTGACATGAAATTGCTGATCTTTACCCATGGGTGGGTCCTGATCCTGAATCCTTTTTTATCCTGACGTTTTTGCACTGCGTTCGAAAAAAAATTGCTTTTTTTTATCTAGTCTCCCCAATACATCTTCCCCGTGCCCCGATCAGTAAAAAAAGCTTCCTCTAATACAGGTACTTTCGAATCGCGAGGACAGTGACAAAGTGGAAGAAACGCGCATTTTCAAGCTGCTATGTGAAAAGTTTCTGCGAATTCCCCAAAGCTTCAATTTTTTCTTGTAACTTTGCACTCTTTTGGGCTTGTAACATTTTAATAAATTTTTATACTTAGATTTATAAGCCCAATATGGTCACGAGCGTCTGGGTGGGGGATTGATGCTCGGGGTATATTTCCCCCAATTTTTCCTCGACAATAGTAGAAATTGTTTCCCCCTGCAAGATTTTATTTGAACCCGTATCTTGCAGTCTACCTTTTCAGAAGAAAAAAAATTTTAGACATCCCTGTAACTTGGGAGGATTCCTGTGAAAACACAAGCACTGCCAAAAAAACGAAGACGAAAGTTCTAGTTAGTGCGTACCGAGCAGATGGCCCACGCCAAGCCCCGCCTGATGTTGAGCGCAAACACACCTTAGACGTAGTAACAGTGGAAGTCAAGAACCGAGTAGCATGAGTCGATCTGGAAGTGGAGATGTTGGGGCACTGCGTGGCTGCGGGCAAAGTAATCTTCAGCGGAGCCTTGTTTAAACCCCCCGCAGCAGCGCCATACGTGTATTGGTGGTTGGTGTGCGGAATGCCGCTGTTTGGGTTTAAAAAAGGCGGGATGATTGGGGAGGAAAAAAGAAAAGCGCGGCGCAATTTTGGGAGAAAAGCGCGGCGCTGATTTGGGACAGCCACCCCTTTGTTTTGAGTTTGGCCCCATTTCATACTGGATATTGTGTCATTGTATCACTCAACCCGGTCCTGCTTGAGAAATAAAAAATATGAGTTTAACATATTTTTCTACACATTGAGTTGGGCCCCCAAGATATTTGAATTTTTGTTCAAATTTTACCCCCGTTTACGTGAATACGTTGCACATATTTGTACACTAGTTGCAATTTATAAAAATAAAGAAGGTTGGTTTTTTCCCAAAAAAAAAGTGCAAAAACGTAAAAATTTTGGGGAAAATTTTTTGGAAAAACCAAACTTCGATCGCTTTTGGGGCCCCGCCTTAAAAAAAGTATTTGTATGTTCTAAATTTTAACAGTGTTTTTACTGGTTTTGTTTTTCGCAACTTTCCCCGCCTAGCCCCCCAAAGGGTCAAAAAAAAAAGGGGAAAATTTAACCCCCAAAAAACGCCCCACCCTCATACCGAGGGGGCCTCCCACCAAGGTTGTTTTTCCAAACTTTTGTAAAACCACGCTGCTGCCGAAAAAACCAATAGGCTTATTTTTCAATCCCTTACCCGGTGGTAAGGGTTTTTGGGAAAAGGGAAAAAATGACTTTTTTTTATATATATGAGAAAACCCCTTCTAGGCTAAAACCTCCTCATCGGGGTTGGTGTAAATTAGGGCCATAATTTTGGCCCTGGGGACGTCAGGGAAAAAGGGAGTAAGAGGGCTTGCGGGATCCAGCCAGGGGGGGGTGGCGCGGGACTTGCACCGGGGGGTAAATTTTCTGGGGGTTTTGGACGTCATCGTTTTGGGCGCAGATGTAGCTCCTGATCCAAGAAAGTTTTGAAAAAGGAGTATCCTCGGATTTACCCGAAAAAACCCCGGCGTATGTGTTTGCTGGATCGGGCCCCCTGGGGGGAAAAAAAAAAGGGGAAAAAATTTAGAAAAATCCTGAAATTCGAGTCACGCACCTAAAAATTCACTTTTCGGGACCCCAAAATATTACTCAATTCGCCAAATTTTTTTCCCAAACAATACTGTTTTACTATAAAAAAACCCGGGTTTTAACACACGGGGTTTTGCAACTTTTTCAAAACTTTTCCCTTTTGGGGAAAACCCTAATGAAAAGGGATGTATTATGGTTTACAGGCTATGTATGAATGGATGTAAAAGGGTATTATGTATGGATGTACAGGCTATGTAATGCATGGTGAAAAGGAAAATGTATGTATGGATTTTACAGGCAGGTATGATGGATGTACGGGGGTATGTATGAGGGAAAGTACAGGCATGTATGTATGGATGTGGGGTTTGGGGGGGGGTCCCCCCCCCCGAACGGGGGGGATCCCCGTCGAAGGCTACAAGGGAAAAAAATTAAAATTCAAATTTCGCCCCAAACCAATGCCCCCACGGTTTTCAGCCCCCCCCCTTTCAGGAAAAAAATGCGAGCAACAGGGGTAGCGTCACGTCCCCCTCCGTGTTTCCCCGGTAAGAAATTTTTTTTTTGTATGTTCCTTGTTACTTTTCGCCGTTTTTAAAATTAGTGTTTCATGTCGGCTGGGAGGCGTGATTCTTTTGAGGTAAGTTGCAATACGAGGTAAAAACCGTATTAAAATTTTTATGAGTGAAAAAGTAGGTGATGCTTTGAACAGGCCGGGGTTTGGAAATTATTTCCCAAAAAAAAATTGGGTTTGGGGGCGGGGGATCAACGTATGGGAAGGGGGGGGATTAACGTACGGGAAAATTTTAAAAAAGTTATATCTTTTGAAATCCCTACAAAAAACAAACAAACAGTGATTGACTTGTATATTGCTTTGATTTTTAAATGGGGGGTGGTGAACTAGTGCTTTTAAAATTTTAAAAGGGGGAACATTTGTTTTTTTTTGGCATAAAGTTGGAAGGTGAGGGGTTATTAAATTATGAGCTTTATAAAAGTGTTATTAGCTAAAAGCACATGAAAAACAAATTATAAAGTGATTTAGGTTATTAGAAGATTCTAGAATTAATTTTTTAGGTTAAAAAAACCCATTTAAAAAAGATTTTTTTGGGGGCATGACTTTTCGGTGATTCCCCCGCATCACCCCGTTTTTGGAAAATTTTATTTTTTTTTTAAATACTTAGAAAAAATAAAAAAAAGGGGACGGGACTATGCATATTAGCATGATTTTAAAAATTTGGTGGTGAATAGTGTTTTTAAAATTTTAAAGGAAACATTTGTTTTTTTGTTGGTGAAAAAGTTGAAGGGTTTGGTATTAAATTATGTTTATTCAGTGTTATTATCCCTTATAAGCACATGAACTCCTTTTTATAAAAAGTGATTTATGTTTTTAGAATGATTCTAAAAATTAATTTTTTTATGGTTAAAAAAAACTTTTAAAAATGCATTTTTTTGGGGGCATGTTTTTTTGGTGATCCCCCAAAATATATTGCCAGGATTTCATAGCCCCAAAAATAATAGGGTTGGGGCCATGCAAAAATCGCCTCAAAAACTGTAAAAAATACTAAGCTAAGCTTAACCTAAACTAAAACCTAACTATGCATGATGTCTAAGTCTTTAACTTTTTTCAGATAAACCAAACCCTACCGCCATCACCCCCTCATCCCTCGAAAAATATGTCGGGAAAGGGAGCGAAAAAGCAGAGGGGCCGCACTGACCGGAGGCTCCCTTTAAGAAACCGGGGGGCCCAAAGCGCAGCCTAAAAGGGAAGCCGCGACAGTTTTCAACATCAAGAAAAAAAACTTTTTTTTTTTTTTTATTAAGTTGCTCTATTTATTTTCCATTTTCCCCCCAAAGGTCTTTGAAATGACCTATCCCAGCTTCTTTGGCTCCCGGGATGGGGCCCATGCAAAAAGGACCTCGGGGATAGTTTAAGGGGGCTCTAAAATTTATAGTTTTTAAAATTTTTTTTTTTTTTCTTTTTTTTTGTTAGCTTTTATTGCCAGAAAGGGGCCCTTCAAGTCCTTTTTTAAATTTTCTTTTTTTAAAATCTTCAAGCGCTCTATTTTTTTTTTTTTTTGTCAACTTTTGTTCCCGGGCAAGGGCCTTTTAAGCCCAAATTTTCCTTTCTTTTTTTAAACAGGACCCCTTCTATCTATCGAAGAAGCTGTCGGAGGGGATTTACATATGGCTGTTGCTTTTCCCCTAGCAATAGGGGTTTTTTAGCCCCCAAAAAAGAAATATACATTGTGATTTATACCATCAAAAAAGCAAGATGTTTAAAAAAAAAGGCCTGCCCAAAAAACGATGTGCGTAGGATGGTTTTTACCAGTATGCCATAGTTGTTTGGGGGCAAGAGCATCCCCGTGCCTGGGAGAAAGAGGAAAAAGGCGACCCAAGGGGACTTTGGGACATGCCTTCCCGAACCGTCATCCAAAAACCTTTTAAATTTAAGGTCCGGAAGGCATGTCCCTTGCCAGGGGTTGTTGCCTTTAACAAAAAATCCAAAGGGAAAACCTTTTTTTAAGGCTTACAATTAGCTTTTGGGGAAAATACACATTCACGCCGGCCGGATTAACAAAATTTTGGATGAGAGTTCATTTTCGACTGTTTGGGAAACCAATCAAGGTTGTGTGGCGAGAGGCCAAACCAGTAGCCACCCCAGGTAAATCGTGAACGCGGGACAGCATGGGCAATGTTTGGGGATTTTAAATGCTGGGGGCAGTCCCTCCCCCCAGTGTTTATAATTCCCAGGGTGCCTGTAATCCCGCTTTTGAGGGAAAAACGATCTTTTGGTTTCCAAAAGGGGGTTGACCTGTGGGGGATGAATGGTGAATGCTTCGGGGGAGGGCCTTTTAGCATGTCCCTGAGAAGGTTTTTTTTCTGTAGAGAAAAAAGATTCTTCGATCATGGACCCAATTTCTGGGGTGGGCACATGAAAAAATTTAGCCTGTTTAGTTTTCGATAATGCCCTGGGGATCGTGATTGGGTTTCCTTGGGCCCCCGCAACAAAAAGGGCAAAAACCCCGCCATTTGGGTGTGAGTGTCTTTTGGGCCCTTTTAAAAAATTCCGGGGTGCCCTACGAACGACCCCGCGCCCCATGCCCCAACGAGCAAAATAAAAAGCCACAAATTGCCCGAGTTTTCTTTGAGGCATGGACCAAAACCACTACCCCCTCCAACATTCTCAAATGGTTTTTCCCGGGGGGATGGGTTTTGGGGCCCCCTCAATCGCAACATTTCCCAGATGATGTGGTTTTTAGGAGCGCAGGGAAACCCAGCGACCGGCACCACCAGAATTTTTAGTGGAAAATTACTCCAACTTCTTTTTGATGGAGGAAGTTTTAGATGGAAGGAGCGACCCCGGGTGAAGGCCCTTTCCTCAGAAGCTTTTACCCCCTTTCCCGCTGTGTTCTCCCAGGCTAGATGAGTGCCGGGCCCCCCCGGGCCCCAAACACGGGCAGAGCCCGCCACCCCGAGCACCCGGGGACGACAGAGCCTGCCCCCGGGCCCCCGCACGGGCAGAGCCGCCCCCCCCGGGCCCCAGCACGCGCCCCCCGCCCACCCCCCCGGCCCCCGACGACAAAAACCTGCCACCCCAGCCCCAGACAGAGCCTGCCACCCCGGGGCCCCCGACCGATGCACCCTGCCACCCCCGGGGCCCGGGGCAAAGACGCACCCTGCCACCCCAGGGGCACCCTTCTCAACAGAAAGAATTAACCCCAAAAAGTGTGTCAGGCCGTTCCCTAAGGTAATCCCCGTCCTTATGGAAAAGGGGCGGAAGAGGGTGCGGGCCTGCATTTTAACCCAGAAAAAAGGGGGAATATTTTGCCTGAGGGTTTAAGGGAGAGAAAAGGCGGAAACTGGAAGCCCCCCCAAAAAAAGGGAGGGGGCTGGGAAAAAAAAAAAAATTGGGAAAGAAAAAAAGGGTCCAAGCGGGAAAAAAGTCTGTGCCCGGCACGGGGAAGGAACCCTGACGAGGAGGAGGTTGATGATGTCCCACTTTAAAACTGGAAAACTCCCAATTTCTGGGTGAGGTGGACGAAAGAGGGCACCAGGACTGCCGCATCATACCCTTTTTCTGGAAAAAAATCCCCGGTGGGGGGCTTTGTTCTGGTTTAGCTGAAATGGAGGAGGGAAGGGGTTTTTTTGGTTTTTTTTTTTTAAACCTTTTGGGGGGCAAGGGGTTTTTGGGTCAGGTTTTTGGCCATCATGGAGGATGGAAAAATTTAAAACCTTTTTTTCCCCCGGAGGGGAAATCCGCTAAAAACCGAGGGCACGTTCACCTTTCCCCACCATCCTGATGAAGCTTCTGTTGATCCAGAACAGTTTTCCAAAGGGGGGTCCTGGTGACCTCCAAGGGCATCACCAAAGGCAGGCGGGGCCCGGGAAGGTGTTTTCCCCCGCTGCATGCTTTATGATGCAATTCTGAATTTTGTGAGCATAAAAAAACCCAGGGCCCATCTTTTTAAAAAATGCTATTTTTTATGAGCTTATCTTTCAATTTTTAACCTAAAATAATGGGGGTCTAGGTTAGCATATATGTTTATTCAGGCAAAAAAAAAACACAATAATGTTTGATGTAATATGAGTTTAAAAAAATTTATACGGTGCCCCCCCATACCTGAAACCCGGGGTCCCCCTCCCTGGGGGGGAGGGGGCCCCCGGACGGGTGGTCCCAAAAAAAATTTAAAAAACCTTTAAAAAGATCCTTATTATCTGAGTTAAGATCATGAGGGTTTTCCATAGGTGGGCCCTATTTTGGGAAATTTGTTTTGGGGACAGTGTGGGACCTCTCAGGTTTAAAAAATGGTTTTTTTTATGAATATTTTTCCACTAATAGTACGGTGTCCCCCCACACCACCCTACAGGCTATGTATGTATGGTGTACAGGCTATGTATGTATGGATGTACAGGTATGTATGTATGGATGTACAGGCTATGTATGGGTATAGCTTGGGAAGAGGGCAGTGCAGCATGGGACTATACATAAGCCATCGTTATACCACTATACAAGGGTAGGGGGAAGGGTTTGTAGGTAAATTCATTTGTTTATTTTCTTTCAGGTTATATGATGGTGACATGGGGAAAAGAAGAAGAAGAAGGAGGAGGAAAAAAGAAGAGGAAATAGAAAATGCAGAGTATAAAAATTTAAAAAAATAGAGAAAAAAAAAACCCCCAGATTTTAAAAAAGAAGACATAAAAACAAGAGAAAAGAAGGAAGGAACCACAAGGGAGAAAAAGAAGGAAGGAAGGAAGGAAAAGAAAAAAAAAGAGAAATGAAGGAAAGAAGGTAGGAGAAGGAGGAAAAATAAGGTAGGAGAAAAGAGAAAGTAAAATGGGGTGGAGATGCATATTAGATTATTGGTAATGAGAGAGGCTAATTAAGTGTGTCAAAGGGTACGGCTGGAAATGTTTATGGGGGAAAGATTGTGATTGAAAAGTGGGGTGTGAGGGTGTGTGCCTGTGGTTGAGGGTGTGTGCCATGTGGTGTGAGGGTGTGTGCCATGTGGGGTGAGGGTGTGTGCCATGTGGTGTGAGGGTGTGTGCCATGTGGTGTGAGGGTGTGTGCCATGTGGTGTAGGTGCGTGCCATGTGGGTGAGGGTGTGTCCATGTGGTTGTAGGGTGGTGCCCTGTGGTGTGAGGGGGTGTGCCATGTGGGTGAGGGTGGGGCCATGTGGTGTAGGGTTGTGCCATGTGGTGTGAGGGTGGTGCCATGTTTGTGAGGGTGTGTCCAAAGTGGTGTGAGGGTGTGTGCATGTGGTGTGAGGGGTGTGGGCCCTGTGGTGTGAGGGTGTGTGCCATGTGGTTTTGAGGGGTGTGCCAGGGGGTGTGAGGGTGTGTGCCATGTGGTGTGAGGGTGTGTGCCATTGGTGTGAGGGTGTGTGCCATGTGGTGTAAGGGTGTGTGCCATGTGGTGTGAGGGTGTGTGCCATGTGGTGTGAGGGGTGTGTTTCCATGTGGTGTGAGGGTGTGTGCCATGTGTGTTGGAGGGTGTGTGCCATGTGGTGTGAGGGGTGTGTGCCATGTGGTGTGAGGGGTGTGCCATGTGGGGTGAGAATGTTTCATGGTGTGAGGGGTGTGCCATGTGGTGTAAGGGGTGTGGTTGTGGGGGGTGTGCCAGTGGTGTGAGAGTGTGTTTTCATGTGGTGTGAGGGTGGGGTGCCATGTGGTGTGAGGGTGTGTGCCAGTGGTGTGGGGTTTGCATGTGTGTGAGGGTGTTTTGCCATGTGGTGTGGGGTGTGGCCATGTGGTGTAAGGGTGTGTGGCATGTGGTGGGGGTGTGCCATGTGGGGTAAGGGTGTGTGCCATGTGGTGTGAGGGTGTGTTTCCATGTGGTGTGAGAGTGTGTGTCCCTGTGGTGTGATGGTGTGTGCCATGTGGTGTGAGATTGGGCCGGGGTTTGGGGGGGTTCCATTGGTGTGAGGGTGTGTGCCGTGGTTTTAAGGGTGTTTTCCCAATGGGTGTGAGGGTGGTGCCAGTGGTGTAAAGGTTGTAATGAGCATAAATACATCAGAACCATTTTGGAAAGTGGAACGTTCTTATTGACGAAAGGGTTAAGGCACCGGGTTTTTTGATGTGAAGGGGGTTAAGTCACCTGTTTTCTGATTAGAAAGGGGTTGAGTCCTGTGACAGCAATGGTTAAATTCCCCTTTTTTTGATTGAAAGGGTTTAGAGCCTGTGACAGCAAGGGTTAAGGCCCCTGTTTTTGGGTGTAGAAAGGGTTTAAGCCCTTTGGGCAGCAAGGGTTAAGGCCCTGTGTTTCTGATGTAGCGGTTAGAGTCCTGTGACGAAAGGGGGTTAAAGGCCCACTGTGTTTCTGATGTAGCAAGGGTTAGAGTCCTGTGACAGCAGGGTTAAGCACCTTGTTTCTGTGTAGCAAGGGTTAAGCCCTTTTGGACAGCAAGGGTTAAGGCACCGGGTTTTTTCGGGGTAGAAAGGGGTTAGAGGTCCTGTGACAGAAAGGGTTTAAAGGCACCTTTTTTTCTGATGTAGAAGGGTTAGAGTCCTGTCCCGCAAGGGTTAAGGGCACCTGTGTTTCTTGATGTAGAAAGGGGTTAGAGTCCTGTGACGAAAGGGGGTTTAATCCCCTGTGTTTTGATGTAGCAAGGGTTAAGTCCTGTGACAGCAAGGGTTTTAAGGCCCCCTGTTTTTTGGGTGAGCGGGAAGGGGAAAAATTTAAGGCACCGGTTTCTGATGTACAAGGGTTAGAGTCCTGTGACACAAGGGTTAAGGCACCTGTGTTTCTGATGTAGCAAGGGGGTTAGAGTCCGTGACAGAAAGGGTTTTAAATTTCCCTGTGTTTTTTGATGTAGAAAGGGTTAGAGTCCTGTGACAGCAAGGTTAAGGCCCCTGTGTTTTGTGTAGCAAAGGGTTGAGTCCTGTGACAGCAAGGGTTTAAGGCACCTGTGTTTCTGATTAGCAAGGGTTAAGCCCTTGGCCCCCAAAGGGGTTTAAGGCCCCCCCGTTTTCTATGTAGCAAGGGTTAATTTCCTGTGACAGCAAGGGTTTTAAAGTCACCTTGTTTCTGATGTAGAAAGGGGTTAAGTCCTGTGACGCGGGGTTAAGCCCCCCTTGTTTTGTGTAGCAAGGGTTAATCCTTAAAAGCAAGGGTTAAGGTCCTGTGTTTTATGTACAAGGTTAAGCCCTGTGCAGAAGGGTTAAGGCACTGTGTTTTCTGATGCAGGGGTTCGAGTCCTGTGACGCAAGGGGTTAAGGCACCTGTGTTTCTGTGGTAGAAAGGTTAAAGAGTCCTGTGACAGCAAGGGTTAAGGCACCTGGTTTCTGATGTAGCAGGGGTTCGAGCCCTGTGCAAGCAAGGGTTAAGGCACCTGTGTTCTGATGTAGCAAGGGTTCGAGTCTGTGCAGCAATGGTTAAGGCACCTGTTTTGATTTTAGCAAGGGTTAGGTCCTGTGACAGCAAGGGTTTAAGGCACCGGGTGTTTCTGATGTGCAAGGGTTAGGGTTCCTGTGACAGAAAGGGGTTTAAAGGGCCCTGGTTTCAGGGTGTAGCAAGGGTTAGAGTCCTGTGACGCAAGGGTTAGGCACCTGTGGTTTCAGGTGTAGCAATTTAGAGTCTTGACAGCAAGGGTTAAGGCACCTGTTTTCGATGAGCAAGGTTAAGGCACCGGGTTTCTGGTGCAGCAAGGGTTAGAGTCTGTGACAGCAAGGGTTAAGGCACCTGTGTTTCTGTTTGTAGAAAGGGGTTTTAGAGTCCTGTGACAGCAAGGGTTAAGGCACCTGTGTTTCTGATGTAGCAAGGGTTAGAGTCCTGTGACAGCAAGGGTTAAGGCCGTTTTGTTTTGATGTAGCAGGGTTCGAGTCCTGGACAAGGAAATGGTTTAAGGCACTGTTTTTCGGGTTTGTAAGCAAGGGTTAGAGTCCTGTGCAGCAAGGGTTAAGCCTGTGTTTCTGATGTAGCAAGGGTTAGAGTCCTGTGACAGCTGGGTTAAGGCACGTGTGTTCTGATGTGGGCAAGGGTTAAGGTCCTGTGACAGCAAGGGTTAAGGCACCTGTTTTTTTTTGGATTGTAGCAAGGGTTAGATCCTGTGCAGCAGGGTTAGCCCCTTGTTTTTTTTTGATGTGCAAGGGTTAGAGTCCTGTGGACAGCAAGGGTTAAGGCACCGTGTTTTCGGTGTAGCAAGGGTTAGAGTCCTGTGACACCCAAGGGTTAAGGCACCTGTATTTCTGATGTAGCAAGGGTTAGAGTCCTGTGAAGCAAGGGTTTAAGGCACCTGTGTTTCTGATGTAGAAAGGGGTTTGGGAGCCCTTTGTGACAGAAAGGGGTTAAGTCACCTTGTTTTAAATGAGCAGGGTTAAGTCCTGTGACAGCAAGGGTTAAGGCACCTGTGTTTCGGTGTAGAAAATGGTTAGGGGCCCCTGTGACGCAAGGGTTAGGAAACCTGTTGGTTTCTGATGTAGAAAGGGTTAGGGGGTCTTTGACAGCAAGGGTTAAGGCACCTGTGTTTGATGTGCAAAGGGGTTAGAGTCCTGTGACAGCAAGGGTTAAGTCACCTTTGTTTCTGTTTGTAGCAAGGGTTAGAGTCCTGTGACAGCAAGGGTTAAGTCACCTTGTGTTTCTGATGTAGCAAGGTTAGAGTCCTGTGACAGCAAGGGTTAAGGCACCTGTGTCTTGTGATGTAGCAAGGGTTAAGTCCCCTTTGTGTTTCTGATGTAGCAAGGGTTAAGTCACCTGTGTTTCTAGTAGCAAGGGTTAAGTCACCTGTTTTCTGATGTACAAGGGTTAAGGCCCTGTGTGTCTGTTTGTAGCAAGGGTTAAAGTAAACCTGTGTTTTAAATGTAGCAAGGGTTTAAGGCACCTGGGGGTTTATGGTTGTAGCAAGGGTTAAGGCACCTGTGTTTGGTGTAGAAAGGGTTAGAGTCCTGTGACAGCCCCCTGTGTTTCTGATGTAGCAAGGGTTAGAGTCCTGTGACAGCAAGGGTTAAGGCACCTGTGTTTCTGATGTAGCCAAGGTTAGAGTCCTGTGACAGCAAGGGTTAAGGCACCTGTGTTTCGATGTAGAAAGGGGTTTTAGAGTCCTGTCGTGACAGCAAGGGTTAAGTCACCTGTGTTCCTGATGTAGCAAAGGGTTGAGTCCTGTGACAGCAAGGGTTTTTTTAAAGGGGCCCCCTGTGTTTCTGATGTAGAAGGGTTAAGGGTCCCTGTGTTTCTGATGTACCCAAGGGGTTTAAAGTAACATGTGTTTCTGATGTAGCAAGGGGTTTAAAGTAAACCTGTTTTCTGAGTAGCAGGGTTAAGGCACGTGTTTTCTGATGAGGCAAGGGTTAAGTCACCTGTGTTTTGTTGTAGCAAGGTAAGTCACCTGTGTTTCGATGTAGAAGGGTTAAGGCATTTGTGTTTCGGTGTAGCAGGGTTAGAGTCCTGTGACAGAAGGGTTAAGGCACCTGTGTTTCTGATGTGCACGGGTTAGGTCCTGTGAAGAAGGGTTGGGCACCTTGTTTCTGATGTAGCAAGGGTTGGGAGCCCTGTGAAGCAAGGGTTTTAAGGCACCTGTTTTTTCTGATGTAGCAAGGGTTAGAGTCCTGTGACAGCAAGGGTTAAGGCCCCTGTGTTTCTGATGTAGCAAGGGTTAGAGTCCTGTGACAGAAAGGGTTTAAAGGAACCTGTGTTTCTGATGTAGCAGGGTTAGAGTCCTGGGGACAGCAAGGGTTAAGGCCCTGTGTTTCTGATGTAGCAAGGGTTAGAGTCCTGTGACAGAAAGGGGTTTAAAGCACCTGTGTTTCTGATGTAGCACGGGTTCGAGCCCCTGTAAACAGCAATGGTTAAGGCACCTTTTGTTTTTGGTGTAGAAAGGGGTTTTGAGGTCCTGTGCGCAAGGGTTAAGCACCTGGGGTTTTTGGTGAAAGCAAGGGTTAGAGCCTGTGACGCAAGGTTTAAGGCAACCGTGTTTCTGATGTAGCAAGGGTTTAAGCCCTGTGCAGCAAGGGTTAAGGCACCTGTGGTTTCGGATTAGCAAAGGGTTGGGAGTCCTTGACAGCAAGGGTTAAGGCACCTGTGTTTCTGTTTGTAGCAGGGGTTGAGTCCTGTGACAGCAATGGTTAAGGCACTTGTGTTTCTGGTGTAGCAAGGGTTAGAGTCCCTGTTGACAGAAAGGGGTTTAAGGCCCCTGTGTTTCTGATGTAGCAAGGGTTAGGGGTCCTGGTCAGCAAGGGTTAAGGTACCTGTGTTTCTGATGTAGCAGGGTTAGAGTCCTGTGACAGAGCAAGGGTTAAGGCACCTGTGTTTCTTGGATGTAGAAAGGTTCGAGCCCTGTGACCAAGCAAGGGTTAAGGCACCTGTGTTTCTGATGGTAGCAAGGGTTAGAGTTTTGTGACAGCAAGGGTTTAAGGCACTGTTGTTTCTGTGTAAGCAAGGGTTCGAGTCCTGTGCAGCAAGGGTTAAGGCCCACACCTGTGTTTCTGATGTCAAGGGTTCGAGTCCTGTGACAGCAATGGTTAAGGCACCTGGTGTTTTGATGTAGCAAGGGTTTAGAGTCCTGTGGACAGCAAGGGTTAAGGCACCTGTGTTTCTGATGTAGCAAGGGTTAGAGTCCTGGTGACAGCAAGGGTTAAGGCACCTTTTGTTTCTGGTGTAGCAAGGGTTTAGAGTCCTGTGACGGGCAAGGGTTAAGGCACCTGTGTTTCAGGGGGTGGCAAGGGGTTTAAGGTCCTGTGACAGCAAGGTTAAGGCACCTTTTGTTTTGATGTGCAAGGGTTAAGGCACCTGGGGTTTTCTGGTGCAGCAAGGGTTAGAGTCCTGTGACAGCAAGGGTTAAGGCACCGGGTGTTTCTGATGTACCCAAGGGTTAAAAGTCCTGTGCAGCAAGGGTTAAAGGCCACCTGTGTTTCTGATGTAGCAAGGGTTAGAGTTCCTGTTGCCCAGAAAGGGTTAAGGCACTGTGTTTTATGATGGTAGCACGGGTTTCGAGTCCTGTGACAAGCAATGGTTAAGGCACTTGTGTTTTGGTGTAGCAAGGGTTAGAGTCCTGTGAAAAGCAAGGGTTAAGGCACTTGTTTTTCTGATGTAGAAAGGGTTAAGAGTCCTGTGACAGCAAGGGTTAGGTCCGGGTGTTTCGATGTAGAGGGTTTAGTGTGACGCAAGGGTAAGGGCACCTGGTTTCTGGGGTCCCCAAGGGTTAGAGTCCTGTGACAGCAAGGGTTAAGGCACCTGTGTTTCTGATGTAGCAAGGGTTCGAGTCCTGTGACAGAAAGGGGTTAAGGCACCTGTGTTTCTGATTAGCAAGGGTTCGAGTCCTGTGACAGCAATGGTTAAGGCACCTGTGTTTCTGATGTAGCAAAGGTTAGAGTCCTGTGACAGCAAGGGTTAAGGCACCTGTGTTCGAGTAGCAAGGGTTAGAGTCCTGTGACGCAAGGGAAAGGGAAACTGTGTTTCTGGTGTAGCAAGGGTTAGAGTTGTGACAGCAAGGGTTAAGGCACCTGGGTTTCGGTTGTAGCAGGGTAGAGCCCTGTGACAGCAAGGGTTAAGGGCACCTTGTTTCGGGTTTTAGCAAGGGTTAGGTCCTGTGACAGCAAGGGTTAAGGCACCTGTGTTTCTGATGTGGGCAAGGGTTAAGGCACCGGGTTTTTTGATTAGCAAGGGTTAAGAGTCCTTGGGGACAGCAAGGGTTACCCCCACCTGTGTATCTGATGTAGCAAGGGTTAGAGTCCTGTGACAGCAAGGGTTAAGGCACCTGTGTTTCTGATGGTAGCAAGGGTTAGGGGTCCTGTGACACCCAGGGTTAAGGCACCTGTGTTTCTGAATGTAGCAGGGTTCGAGTCCTGTGACAGCAAGGGTTAAGGCACCTGTGTTTCTGATGTAGAAAGGGTTCGGGGTCCTGTGACAGCAAGGGGTTTAAGGGCCCACCTGTGTTTCTGGTGTAGCAAGGGTTCGAGTCCTGTGACCAGCAAGGGTAGGCACATGTGTTTCCTGGTGTGCAAGGGTTAGAGGTCCTGTGACAGCAAGGGTTAAGGCACCTGTGTTTCTGATGTAGCAAGGGTTAAGGCACCTGTGTATTTGATGTAGCAAGGGTTAAGGCACCTGTGTTTCTGATGCAGCAAGGGTTTTAAGGCACCTGTGTTTCTGATGTAGCAAGGTTAAGGCCACTGTGTTTCTATGCAGCAGGTTTTAAGGGCACCGTGTTTCTGTGTCAGCAAGGGGGTTAAGGCACCTGTGTTTCTGGTGCAGCAAGGGTTAAGGCACCTGTGTGTCGATGTAGCAAGGGTTTTTAAAAGGCACTTTTGTTTCTGGTGCAGAAGGGTTAAGGCTTTAATCGGGTTTTCTGTTAAAAGGGTTAAGGGGGGGTTTTTTTTTGGGGATTTTTTTCTGATAAAT
>JACEEZ010012166.1:0-86316 GCA_016584305.1 Chionoecetes opilio | reverse complement strand
GATATAGCAAGGGCATACACGAGGAAGGATGATAGAGGAGGAGGAAGCAGTGGACAGGTATCAAGGGGGGGGGGGGGGCACTAGGCAAGTCAGGGGCATTCTGATGCCACACAGAAGGATATAAGGGCATATTCTGAGATCAGATCAGTGGTGGGTATTAGACCATTATACAGAATACGGCAGACATAGCCAGTGGGGGGTCGTGGGCACCGAATTCTCATTGGGGGGCACGTGCCACGTAGCTACCTACGCCACTGGAGAGAAGGAAGGGGCAGGAGGTCACGTCATCGGCACTTACGTCCTTGAGGCGAGGAGTCAGTCGGTCGGTTAGTCAGTCAGCAGAGTCAGTACAAGTCTCCTGCTGGTGTTACTTCAGCGTGGGGCGGAGAGTCGCGTCAGGTAGGGTGTGGTTGAAGGAGGGGCTGAGGGATGGGGGACATTACAATTCTTCCTCCGACCAGAATTATTAACGTGGAAGATGATGAAGCGAGGAGGGCGGAAGGGAAGGATGGAGGGAATGAGGGAAACGCTCGAGAACACAGCGGCACACGTGTTTCTCCTAAGGTGGCTCCTTCGGCACTGAGCCACTGCCTTCCTTTCCTCGTTGTCGTCTGTGTCTGAGTGAGTGACCCTCTCGTGTTGTATGTAGGGTAAGGAGCGACGGCACGGTACACCTCTTCTGTCAATCACCTTTTCCTCCGCCCGTTCCATGTAAGAGTTGTAGATAATGAGATTGCAGAAAGTTCACAAGGTTTTGCCGAAAAGAAAAAAGGCGGATTTAGTCTTATTCTTCACCTGGATATGTGTGTGTGTGTCACTGTGTCACGAGTGGTAATGGTGACGTGAAAGCCAACTACATGACAGACGAAGCGAAGGGAATAGTAGTAGCAGTAGTTATAGAAGTGTTAGTAGTAGTAGTAGTGAGGGTTATAGTGGTTTGGGTGGTAGTATCAGTAAACTAGGTAATAATATCAGTAGTAGTAGTAGTAGTGGCAGCAGTAGTGCCTAGCTTACATACTACATAGTAGTAGTAGCAGTAGTAGCAGGTGATGTGTGGTAGTAGTGGACTAGTGGTGGTCGGAGTAGCAGGAGTAGTCATAGGAGAAGGAGTAATGTAGCAACAACAACAACACAACAATAGGAGTAATTGAATCACATAATAAGGAGTAGTAGGAAGTACAAGTCATTGGCGCATTCAGTAGTACCGTTGTATTGCCTTCCTCCTTCCTGCTGGCATCACCTAAAAGTACGAGTAACACCAATGACAACAATAATAATAACGTCATAGTTATACAAAAAAATGGGGCGAATGGGAGAGTCAAGAGTAGTACTGCACGGAAAGTAGAAGTGGAGGAGGAGTAGGAGGGCGGGGAAGAAGAAGAGGAGGAGGAGGAGGAGGAGGTGGTGGTGGAGGAGGGAGGAGGAGGAGGATGGGAAAGAAGAGGAGGAAGAAGAGGAGGAGGAGGTGGTGGAAGAGAGAGGAGGAGGAGGAGGAGGAGGTTGAAGAAGAGGTGGAGGTAGAGACGTGCACATGAATGCCATATGGTGGTAAGAGAGAAGAAAGAAAGAAGAGAAGGGAGAATATGGCAGTGAATTTGTAGTGACCGAATTTTCTTCTGCAATGAGTTTTACAAAAAAAGTAATCAGCGTTGTATAAATTATTGTAGTAATTAATCTGTGCTGCGACAAGTAACTAGCGACGTAATTATTATCAATGACTTCTTTTTACCAACAAACATGCCGAGAGAGAGAGAGAGAGAGAGAGAGGAGAGAGGAGAGAGAGAGAGAGAGAGAGAGAGAGGAGTGTAATGGTTAATAATAATATTATTATTGAGTGTAATAATACATAGCATCACGTTGGGGGGGAGGGGAGGGGAGCGGAACAGAAGGAAGTAACAGCTGTTATGTATGGTTCTACAACTTCTACTCCCCTCCCCACCTTTTCTTCCAATGAAAATAACTGACAAAAAAATATAATTGAAAACTACCTACATAACTGTTATTTGGTTTTGTGGATCTATCTCTCTCTCTCTCATCGTCATCACCCTCTCATTGTCATCACCATTCTGACCACCAAGAATCACCCTTCCCTCCATCATCATCTTATTAACCTTATTTCTCTCAGTAGGTACTGCTGTTATTTATACCTCGTGGTGAAATCTTACTTTTCCTTCTCATGTCGCTTTAACCCCCCCCTCCTCTCCCCTCCCTCCCCGCCTCACACGCAAACACAAAGACGATGAAACATTTGTCACAAAAAATAGTAAATTAAAACTAAAAGAAAACAACCTAAAGCGTGCTATACAAGTCTTCAATAACAAGGGGCGGGGGAAGCGTCCTTGTCACACACCTACAAAATTATTAGCCTATCTAATTATCGTATTGGGCGTTTTCTGAACCTTACCTACATATTTTCACTGTCAGAGAGAGAGAGAGAGAGAGAGAGAGAGAGAGAGTATTAGTTTTGGAGTTGCAATACTTGTAATTCTGCGTCATAAAATAGTCCGTGGCGTGAAGACTAAAGGATTTTTATTTTTATTTTTTACATCTAGCAGTAGCGTGAGCAGAACTAGTTGTGCCGGAGAGGGAAAGTTAAAGATTTGACACTAGCGATGGAGACTTTCGTGGCGTGAAGATGAAAGTAGCAAAATGGAGAGATAAAAGTAGGCCTGAAGGCGTACTATTACAATACAGGTCTCGTGGTGGGTGTACCAACAAACTGGGCCTACATTGAATTCCCATTGTGGAGACAGATGAGTTGAGATGAGATGAGAACTCTTGGGTTGAGATGAAAGGAGAGACTGTAGTTTTGAAAGGCAGCCTGGTGAGCACTGTAGTGAAAGTGAGCGAGGCAGCCACAGCCACAGCCACAGGGGACCTTCATGTGCTCTGCCTCTCCACCACACGTACAGCCTCCACAGCTTCGTTGCCCGGAGCGACAGGTGGTTCTTTGCCGCCCTCTCTCCACATAACACTAGAAAATCACCTGTGTAATTTCTCCTCTCGTAAAAATGTAAGCGTAGTGACTTAAGAAGTAAATCCCAGATGTGATGTAGCGGTAAAAACTGTGCGGTACAGTCACTCCACCTAAATCGCGAACACACAGGCTTCGGATCCTCTCCTTCCATTTCCTTTTCGTATTTTCCAATAAATTATCGTTCATATTCTCAAAGTCTGTACAATGCATTCCTCCTCCTTCCCCTGGGATGTTGTTAATCCCACGGGGGCCATCTCTCCCTCCCTCGCCATCTCTCTCTCTCTCTCTCTCTCTCTCTCTGTCACGTCACCTTTTTCTTCCCTCCCATTCCTCTTAAATTTCAGTAACCCTTTCTCCCTTTCTCCTTCCTCTCCTTTATATATGGGTCCTGGCCCTGATATCTCCACTTAGCTTATAGGATGTAAATGAATCAGAAAGCCTTGCTTGAGGCACAAGAAGGATACAGTTTTTAGCACCTCGAGACGTCACCTTATTGAAATGTCTTTAGTGGTTGGTTTGTGCAGGAGTTAAACCCATAATTACCAGATTAGCCTCTCTTCTCTCTCTCTCTCTCTCTCTCTCTCTCTCTCTCTCTGACACTATCACACAATGAGGAATATACACATACATAATGTAAAATTAAAAATACTTTAATTATAGATATTTCCAAACAATATTATTGGCTACATTCACACATCTACGCGCGCGCACGCACGCACGCACGCACGCACACACACACACACACACACACACACACACAAAAAAAAAAGGACCCAGTTGAAGGGCTCAATGGAAGGAGGAAGGGAGGGAAAGAGGGAGGGAGGGAGGGAGCTGTTAAATTGTCATTAGCTGTTGGTGCGGGATTTAAAACTATAATTACTCATCAGGGAGCTATAAAGTCGGGAAGGTTTGAAACAGGTGTGGCTACTTAGGGGGGGTGGAGCGGGTCTCTAAGAGGAGACTGAGCGAACATTTGTAGACAAGGAAAAGATTTGAGAAATTGATGGGATTGCCTCGCCCCAAGTGCTCGCGAAGTTCATTGCGTGACTGTACATACATATGTCTTCATTTTATTTCAAAGATCAGCCCTTTGAATTACTTATAATTTCTCTATAATTGCAGCACTTATAATTTCATTTGCGCTTTCAAGATAAATTTTCTCTTTAACTGATCAACTTTTGCTTGGCGGATTCTTTAACTGCCCTAGTTTTCCCTACCCATCCCACCTAGCACGCATTATTTTGCTTCTTTAAAAGTGAGTTGCTTTGTTTCAAATATTTGTGTGGCTCCCACAGACTTTGTTGAAAGGGTTTGTATCTTGAAAGTATTGTACTGGAAAGGTCCAGTACAATTATTCATTACATAGTTACTGTTATTGAGACTTGCAGATAGACATAATGATTATGAGAGGTAATTAAACCTGTGGTGTATATTTTCACCTCAAATTTTAGTGTTTGGTGGCTGAGGGGCAAATGGCTGCTTTCACTGTTGTCGTGGTCAGCTTTTCATTATTTTATTTACTTTCTAATGCTTTCACTTTTCATTTGTGGAGTAGTTAGAAACAAACACTCGCTCGCACACACACACATTTAGTTTTGTTTTACCTCACTTTTTTCCACTCAACGTAAGAAATATTATATTGAGAGTCTGAGGAGAATGACTGCTTCCCTCTTCCCTCCTAATTTTCCACAAGGGAAGTTTTTTTTTGTATACATTGTACAACCTTGTGTAATGCTGCCGTCGCCATGAGTGCTCAGGTTAACAGAAATAAACACAAATCAAAATCTCAATTTACTATTATTATGCAATAGAAAATTATCTTCCAAACAAAAAAAAATTGACAGGTGGAGTAAGTGGTATAGGAAAGCCCATGGTGGGGCAATGGTACTTTACTTTCTCTATGAAAACGCAGAATGGAGAGAGGAAACAGCCATTCTCCAAACTGAGTTATTCTACACCATTTATTCCTTATATTTGTCTCATCTGACAACAATTAATACTAAGTTTCTTGTAAGGTAGTTTGCCTTCCCTAATACATGTTACCTTCGGGTTTTTGCATATGATTCCTCATCCACGGTCTTAAATCCCGCCCTAACAAACTTGCAATTATTTACTGTTACTTCTTTTACCTGAGTAGTGTGCTGTGCCTATTCCTAGATTGTAATGTGAGAGCTTCATGTTTAATTTCCACTAATCTCGCGTTTTGCCATGATTTACTACATTTGATATGTTTTCTATTTAATTACATTAATATTTTGTGACCTCCCTTATCTTGTGTTTGTGGCGGCTCCTTTCTAATTCTATCGTTTTTACAATAATTATGATTTATCGTTTAGTCCCAACCTTGCACTCACCCTTTGCCAGACTTCAGTTTTGGACTACATTAATTTTTTAGTACGTACCTATAAGTGCTTATTAATCTCCTATTTTACTAACAGGTTGCAATGAGCAATTGACTGAATTAACCAAAGTGAGGCATTTCACGTAAGTTCCGGCGCTTGCATAAAGGAATCGAATGACTTAACCTACATAACTGAGGCTTTTCACGTAAGTTCTGGTGTTTTGTCATGGTTGTACCTTTTTCCCCGTAAAACAATAATATAGTGTTAGAATTTCTCAGGCTGCCTGACCTAATTGCCCCATATTCCTAAGGAAGGCAATGGACAAGGTTTTCCACAGGATCCTCATGGAATGTATGTTGTGTTGTTGGCATGTGTAGATGTATGCAGTGCAGATGTCCATAATACATTTGACAGTGTAGGATGCTATGGCCTCATGGGGAAGAGAAAACTCAGAAGGGTGGATGTCAGGGGGTCGTGCAAAAAGCTGAGTGTTGTTCTTAAGTGAGTGGATGGATCGGTGGGTGATCCGAGTGTGAATATGTTTAGGGAGGACGAGGCGGGAGTGATGATATCATTTGTATGTGACAACACGAGCTGGGTGCTATTTTGATGTTTCTTGGTGTGTTCCATGTAGTGTTGTTGGTTTGTGGAGGCTGTGGGCAATGTTTGTGTCTCATGTCAAGGTAATCCTTGACTTTGAAGACTGGTTTCATGATGTACGTAGGTGGTCTGTAGGTGTAGTAGCTGTGCAGCCTGTAATGATTTTTAGGGCTTAGTTCTGTGTGGTCTGTAGGGTGGTCGTAATGCATTTCAGTAGGTTAGAGGCCCATGCAAGGCTTGCATACTGGGGTTGTGGTTCCTTTGTTGTTTCGTTAAGTAATCAGAGAGCATTGAGCCTTGGTGTGCACTTATTTTTCAGGTTTTTAATATAGTGTTTGAATATCTTTTTATATATTTGTCACAAACTTAGTCTAATGATATTTTGATGAATTACGTAAACATGAAGCAAACATCACGTGGACAACATATTATATACAAAGTGATGTGTTGCTGTTTGCTATGAACAGCCTTTTGCAAACTAAAAATCAAGATTTAATATAATTGCTCCCGATACGTATTCAGCTTATATAAGTATACTGTTGAAAGTCAAATGATCTGCATCTCTTTGTAACAAATTTAACGTCAATAGTCAACTGTGAACACATTCTAGAAGTAAGTAAAAACTCCATGAACATTCAACCAGAACTGATTCAATATGGGAAGAGGGAGGGGCGTGAACAGTTATTTAGGTGGGCACAGCTCCCAATCCTAGTAAGCGTGTATAGTTAGGTACTGGTGACAGTTACTGTTGCAGAGCTGCCGGTGGTGGAAGGTATCATCCCCCGACTACCTGGCCAACGCCTCCACGTCTGCCACAGTCTCCGGCAGGTGTGTGTTGCCGGTCTCTGGGAGGAGGAGCGCCAGCAGTCCAGCCACCACGGAGAGCAGGCCAAACACCGTGGACGGCACCGCATAGTGGAGGTCTCCCTGGGGTGGTGAGAAAGTAAAGTGAAGAGAGTGTAGCAAGGAACATAAAGAATATAAGAAAATAAGGAAGCTACAAGAGGCCGTGAGACCTACACGAGGTAGTTCCTGTTACTTAAACACTACCTACATTTACTTTTCATCCCCATCCATGAAATTATCTAGCCTCCCTTTAAAGCTCTCTAATGACTCCGCACTAACTACCTGTCTACTGAGTCCATTCCAATCATTTACCACCCTATTTGTGAACCAGTTTCTCCCTATTTCTTTTTTAAATCTACGCTTTTCCAGCTTGAATCCGTTACTTTTTGTTGGAGGACTTGTCTTGGAGGACAATGATGATGGCAATGACAAAACTGAATACAAAAATTGAAGTAAAGAGGGTTGAGGACAGCAAAGGGGGGGACATTAAAAGAAGGGAGTAGTGTGGGTAACAATGACGGAGCTGAAGGAAAGGAAATGGAGGAGGGTAAAAACATATGGTGAAGATGAGAGACTATATTGATGTATGAATAGGAATGAGTTAAGGTGAAATGAAGGAGTGATGAGGACAATGATGATAATATAAATAAATTCATGTTTGGGAGATGAAGGAAATAAAATGAGTGACACTGATCCTTATCCCACATCTACCTCAGTATTAATCTAACCCACCACCACATCTACCTCAGTATTAATCTAACCCACCACCACATCTACCTCAGTATTAATCTAACCCACCACCACATCTACCTCAGTATTAATCTAACCCACCACCACAGACACATCCTCGCAACACACACTTACCAAGAGGTCGACAATGAAGGGGGCGAGACCAGAGCCTATCCGGGCACACATGGAGGACGTGCCCATGGCGGTGTTCCTGACTCCCGTGGGCACTAGTTCGGCTGAGTAGATGTACGCCACCCCGAAGGCTGAAGAGTTGAAGAACTTCCCCACCGTGGCGAGTGACAGGTTTACCCACACCATTTCTTCAGATGGTAAGATGTGACAGGAATATAAAGTTAGATGGGAGGGATGGACAGGTTGGTTGAAGTGGCTGGGGCATAATTGTTATTGTGAAGGGAAAGTATTTTAACCCCTTGAGGCCCAGAATGTAATTTCCATTTTAATTTGGCTACCATTAGACTATTTTTAGTGAATATAAGCAATATTTAATAGATATGACCTGTTTAGTATCCTTGTCACTAGCTAATTTGGTATATTAAGCTACTTTTCGTAATTTTATGGCTAACAACAGAGAATTTTATATAGCAAAGGAAAGATCTGGGCGTGAAGGGGTTAAGAGGTTTGAAGTAAGGAATGGATGCGAGGTGTAGTGTTTGAAAAGTGTTAAGGTGTGTAGACGTGGTGCAAGATCAGGGAAAGGAATGGAAAGAGGTGAAATCAAGGGACAAGGTAATGAGGGAGAGTCAAGGGGCGGCGTGAGGTGGAGGAATGAAAAATATGAAAGGAGGGAATTAAGTTGATGAGAGACCCTTAAGGTGAGGGGTAAAGGGATACACATGAGGTGTGTAGGTCAAAGGGAAGGGGTTGAGGAAAGGTGTATCAGAAAAAATGGGGCTACAAGCTAATTTATAAAGCTCGGAGAAGACTATGCCATGTTCCTGTAATCATTTCTACAATAATTACTGTTCTTAGGCAACTCCCCTTCCTGTATAATATTAACATTCCTGAATTCTTCCTAGTCACTACTGTACAAGCGATAACCTCTTCCTATGCACATTGCCTACAGCTTTCCATATTTTATAGAATCCTGCTGTTAGGTGTGTATAGGCACGATAATTATGTATATAATTTTGCCCACACTTGCCAGTAATGTATGAAACTTGTTAGGCTTTTTTTCCTATACATAGCACTGTGATAGGTGAGACCAATTTCTTACTATCATGCTTGAATTACCGTACTCAAAAGCATTTTACTAATTAAAGTAAGTGGATCCTATCACACTCCTATGTACATAAAAAAGCCTGATAAAATTCACGTAACTAGTATAAAGGTAAAGATGGGGGCATACGCTAAGCTGCGCATGGCCTCTATGCTCATCTCCGTCACATTAGCTTTTGAGCCTGTGGTGGGCGAGAACCCGCTACCCCGGGACACAGGGCTAGTGTGACATCCGGATTACCACAGTTACCTTCTCCAGGTACCCATTTATTGACCAACCCCGAAAGGAAGGATGAAGAGCTGGTTGGGCTGCACACGACTGCCCTGGCCGGGATTCGGAAGTGGGACCGCGGATTCATAGCTAGGCCATAGCGCTGGCCACTACACCACGGAGATGCATATGGACTAGTATGGAAGGTTAAATATCATATTCTATTTTACTACCTATATTCACTAATAGATCCCAGAGCCCAGGAACCTAGCTTAAAAATTTATAAATTCTTATGTCTACCATGGAGTCAGGCCTAGATACCTTTATTAGGAACTGGACATCTGCCGGATTCCCCCTGGCCATGGCGAATGTGGTTTCTAGATATAGTTTCTAGATTCCAAAATTCAGCTAGCTCATTCCATGAAGATTCGACATGGATTCACAATCCAATTTTTATCCATTGTATGTGCACCCTCAGGTCAGTGATGCCGGACATTTTCGATGATGAATCACCAGACATCAGTAATTGCGGACCAAATTTGGGCTAGATTCAGCTTAAGACTTGCTGCAGTGTTCAACCATACACACCTGAGTGAAGAATATCCATTGCCAGAAATTATCTGCAGTGGAGTACCCCGCCTGAAGCCTCTAAGTGGCCTTTCCACCCAAAAATGGGCAAGATTAGCTAATTGAGCAACAAATAAAACCTGTAGATTGTTCACCATACATCCCTGAGTGAAGAATTACCATCAGGAGAATTTTTCTGTAGTGATATACCTCTGCCAGAAGCCCCCAAGTGACCACCCCTAAGAAAATGGGCTAAACTAGCTGATCATGCAACCTAATGAGACTTGCTATAAATAGTTCTCAAAATATTTCAGGTGTGACCTTTCAGTGTAAGCTAACCTTTAACATCACTTTTTTTTTCAGTATCCTGAAAATTAGAAGGATGTCAGTTTGAATGTTTGTTGAAGAATTCCAGTTTCACAATGGGTTAAAATTCTTCCACTTACGACAATGCTTTTGAGACATTCATGAACAAAGAATTCAATGTTTCAGGTAATCCAAGTGAACAGGTAAGTAGGTACATATCCTATTATTCTGATCAGATACAGTATATTTAGAAAAAAGCATGAAGACACAAGAAGTGAAATGAATTATGCAACTCTTGTTCTAGGTGCATGCCAAAAAGTGGAAATAACCCTATTTTAAAAAGTAATTGTGAATTTTTCTGCCATGTAAGGCAGGGAGACTGAGGTCTACGGAGCTCCATCTGTTGTAAGAAAACTAAAGAGCACAAGCTGAAAACATTCAGTGAGAAGACTTGGACTGAATTCAGCAGCACTGCCACTTTGCCTGAGAGCCTCAAGTCAGGCAAGTTTGTTGTAACGAAGGAATCCCGGTCACACGGGTCATTGTGGCTCAAGGATATCACCCGAGCTGTCACAAAAACTACACTGCAGTGAAACGTTACATTGAATCTCCCTCTCTAGGGGTCCGGTTTGGTAAGGCCAATTTTGAAACCAGGCAATGGAGCTTCCTTTCAGCCAGGTCAGCAAGGATTATTGAAAGGTACGTACATTTATTTTCTGTGGAAAGAGAAGTAGATTTTCAAAAAAATTGTAACCATTGAGTTTCATCATTTTATGTTTAATCTATCCATTATTACAACGAGCAAGTCAAGACTTTTGTCCGTAGTGAGTAGCTCTATGGTCCCTATAGAAGCTAAGCACCACACTATCTTCTGACAAGGAAAAGAGGAAGTATCAAAATTAAGAGGCAAGAAGCACCTTTGGTACTCAGCTTCTTTAGGCGATCAGATCAACTCACTACAGACAAGTCTTGACTTGCCCATTGTAAGAATGGATAGCTCGAGCATGCAGCAACTCTAAACCCTATACAGATACAATTCTCTGTCCTGGCCCTTTTTTGCCCTTTTGCCTTCCTACTCCTCTTTCCACAGAAAATAAATGTAATAAAAGGATTCAATAATCCTTGCTGACCTGACTGAAAGGAAGCTCCATTGCCTGGTTTCAAAATTGGCCTTACCAAACCGGACCCCTAGAGAGGGAGATTCAATGTAACGTTTCACTGCAGTGTAGTTTTTGTGACAGCTCGGGTGATATCCTTGAGCCACAATGACCCGTGTGACCGGGATTCCTTCGTTACAACAAACTTGCCTGACTTGAGGCTCTCAGGCAAAGTGGCAGTGCTGCTGAATTCAGTCCAAGTCTTCTCACTGAATGTTTTCAGCTTGTGCTCTTTAGTTTTCTTACAACAGATGGAGCTCCGTAGACCTCAGTCTCCCTGCCTTACATGGCAGAAAAAATTCACAATTACTTTTTAAAATAGGGTTATTTCCACTTTTTGGCATGCACCTAGAACAAGAGTTGCATAATTCATTTCACTTCTTGTGTCTTCATGCTTTTAATCTAAATATACTGTATCTGATCAGAATAATAGGATATGTACCTACTTACCTGTTCACTTGGATTACCTGAAACATTGAATTCTTGGTTCATGAATGTCTCTAAAGCATTGTCATAAGTGGTATGATTTTGATCCATTGTCAAATTGGAATGAATCATCCTTTAAATTTTCAGGATACTGAAAAAGGCAAGGAAAAAGGTTAGCAACAATGTTATTAATATAGAGGTACCAATATTGAGAACTTATCTGCAGCAAGTCTTATTCAATTGCATGATCAGCTAATCTAGCCATATTTGGTGGGAGGGGGGCACTTGGGGGCTTCTGGCGGGGGTATCCCACCATACAAAAATTTGGTCTTTCTTCACTCTGGGATGTATGGTGAACAATTTACAACAGGTCTCATTATGTTGCTCAATTAGCTAATCTAGCCCATTTTTAGGTAGAAAGACATCTTAGAGGATTCCAACGAGGTACTCCATCGCAGAAATTTTCTGGGAATGAGTAATCTTACCTCAGGAATGTATGGTGAGCAACAGGTTTTTCTCTTCAGCTGAATCTAGCTCAAATTTTGGTTCTCAGTTGTTGGTGTCTGGCAAACCCAACCCTCAAACAAAAATGTCTGGCACCACTGACCTAATGATGACCTAATGATGCACGTATGATGGAATACAAGTGAATTGTGAATCCATTCATGAAATTTTCTAGCTGAATTTAGGGGTCTAGCGTACTATCCCTAAAAACCACATCATACACGTAAACATACAGCCATGATACCAGTTCACCCTGACTCCTCTGTCGCACTTAGCCATGTAAACTCCTAACCTCTAAAAACTAGAGTACACTGATGGGTGGTTAGTCCAATGTAGCTACCCTGGGAACAGGTCCCAATAGTGATTAAACTAAACTTGCCTGACTTGTGGTAGACGTCTGGGAACCTCCCGTCAGCTCTGGTACTGCGGGTCAAAGGTTGTCAGGCTAAACTTATTATTTGCCATTATTCTCTACCAAACCAGCTACAATTAAGTGTTGTCATGGTCAAAATAGGTTTTTGCAAAAGAAAATATAAAGGTTTTACATTATTCATGGCGTTATAATGAGGATTGCTGGCAAAATAAAAGCATTCGACCATATTATGTCCCACAACACTCTATCCAATACTGTAGAGGAATGCATCAATGCGGGTGTATGGGTAAATATTACCTTTCTCTTTGGCATGAAGAAGGTAATATTAACTCATACACCCGCATTGATGCATTCCTCTACAGTATTGGATAGAGTGTTGTGGGACATAATATGGTCGAATGCTTTTATTTTGCCAGCAATCCTCATTATAACGCCATGAATAATGTAAAACCTTTATATTTTCTTTTGCAAAAACCTATTTTGACCATGACAACACTTAATTGTAGCTGGTTTGGTAGAGAATAATGGCAAATAATAAGTTTAGCCTGACAACCCTTGACCCGCAGTACTAGAGCTGACGGGAGGTTCCCAGACGTCCACCACAAGTCAGGTAAGTTTTAGTCTATCACTTTATTGGTCAGGATAAAAAGCTAAAAGCAAAACAGAAACATAAAGGGAAAACTTGAAAATTAATTATATATTTTCCTTGATATTACAATTCTTTAACCGGCACCACCTTTCACTCCCATACAAGGTCATTACTCTATTCTCTTCCTTCATAATACCATCCCCCTCCCTTTTTAACCCCTTGAGTCAGAACGTAATTTCCATTGTAATTTGGGTACCATTAAACAATTTTTAGTGAATATAAGCAATGTTTTATAGATATGACCTGTTTAGTATCATTGTCCACTAACTAATTTGGTATATTAAGTGACTTTTCTAAATTTGATGGCTCGACAACATACAATATTTTATAGCAAAGGAAAGATCTGGGCGTGAAGGGGTTAATGTATGAATAATTTGCACTAATGCCATCACCAGGTTGACCCGACTCACCTTTAGGGACGAGAAGGATGAGGAGACAGGAAATGCCACAGATGATGAACAACGCACACAAGTTCAGTCGCCTCCCGAACCTGCAACGATTAAATAAATCATTGGGGGCATACTCTGGGGGGCGCGTCGCCTCGCCCACCCTACGACACTACTCCCGGGGATCACCACGCGCGAGTCCCCATGCAGGCTCCCTTCCCATACCAAGCAACTCTCAACAGGAAACATCAACTTGCCCCAGCCACGAACCTTGTGGGTGCCCCCTTGGCCTCCTCCACGCTGGATTGCCTCTTACAGATACAACCCGATGGGAAGGATTGGTTTCAGGGTAGCGAGCCACATGCCCATATAGCCGAAATCGGCACTGACGGACTATGCAGGTAATAGGCCTCGATTCAGTCTCACGGTGCAATCGCTGATTTGAAACTTAATCATCCCAGCGATACTCCATGATTCTGCGAAGACACTTATTACCAAAGGCATTGATTCGCCTCTTCAAGTCGCTATTTAGTGTCCATGTCTCACAACCATAGAGTAAGACAGGGATCACAAGCGACTTGAAGATCCGGATCTTTGTTGTTCTGCACAAGTACCGACAGCCAAATACTCGTGCTGAGCGAGTCCATAACACCGTGAGCTATACAAATCCGCCGTAAGACTTCTTGACGTGACCCGCCATCATTATGGCCTGCGCTACCAAGGTATGTAAAACTTTCCAAGATCTCAATGTCCTTGCCACATGCATGAACAGACGGTACTGTTTCATCTAGTAAGCCTCCAAACACCTGGACCTTGGTCTTAAGCCAAAAGACCTAAAGTCCCAAAGGCTTTGTCTCCTCGTGCAGCGCCTCGAGAGCCATCACCAGGACCTCCAGCGACTCAGTAAAGATTACTGCATCATCGGCAAAAACAAGATCAGTGATCTTGGTGTTGCCGAGGGATGCTCCACAATCACTTTGATCTATAACTTTGCCCAATAACCAGTCCATACAAGTGTTGAAAAGTGATGGGGCAAGGACGCACCCTTGCCTCACACCTGTATTAACAGGAAAGAAGCTGGATACACCTCCCCCATACTTCACAGCACTCTCAGTCCCAGAGTACAGACCAGTCATCAAACCAATAGTCCTTGCAGGAATCCCGCGAAGTCGCAGAAGATCCCAGAGTGACTCACGATGCACTGAGTCAAACGCCTTCTTGAGATTAACATAGGCTGCAAGCATCCCTTGTTGAAACTCACGTTGGCGTTCCACCAGGACATGAAGCGCTAGGATACAGTCCGTTGTTGACTTACCAGGCGTTAACCCAGACTGCTGAGGTCTCTGATGCTTCAGCAGATGACTGCGGATCCGCGTCAGCAATAGATGGGCAAGCACCTTGCCTGGCATGCTGAGCAGTGTAATGTTGAGGTACCTGATTGCCACAAGACAGCATGCAACCCGCGGATCATGGCCTCACCTCCAGCTTTGAGGAGCTCCGCACTGATATTACAAACACCAGCTGCCTTTCCACCCCTCAACTTTGCTACAGCCTCTTTGACTTCGTTGAGAGGGTGCGGTTTTGTCAATGGGAGGATCGGCATCCTTTGCCCGTAATCCAGAGGTGTGAAGCTGCTCAATTGGAGGGTCCACCGTGAACAACTGCCCAAAGTACTCAGCCCAACGAGCCATCTGCCCATCCATGTCCAACACGAGGCGCCCATCTGCTGCTCGAATAGTACTCGCCCGAGATTGAGTCTTGGAACGGAGCTTCTTCAGGGCTCGGTAGGCGGTCGGAGGTCCCTCGACATCCTCAGCGAGACTCCTGACATACCTCTTTTTGTCTCTCCCCAGGAGGGTTCTAGTCCTGCGTGACAAAGCCCTGTGCTGGTCCCTGTTCCCAGGAAGCTTGACAGCGCGACTCTCCTCGATTTTCTCCAGCGTCTCTGTCGAGACAAAACCATGCCTTGACCTCGGGCGCTCCCCAATACACTCCTTGGCAGTCTGGAGAGTTTCACGTTTGAAGGTATCCCATAGTTCTTCAGGGTCCTCGAGGGCACCGAGCACATCAAACCGATTTGAGACTGCCACTGTATACTCATGGGCACATGTCAAGTCCTTCAGCTTCTCAAGATGAAACACAGTATGGTTACCTCTTGAGATTCTTCTGGAATTGACATGAAGCTTAAATGTAGCAACAACAAGTCTGTGATCAGTTGCAAGGAACTCAGCACTCCGGTAAACCCTGCAGTTCTGGAGGATCCTCCAGCGAGTACTAACGAGGATGTGGTCGATCTCCTTATCCCTCTGGCATTACTATACCATGTCCAGCGGTGCAGCTCTGGTCTCTGATACCAAGAACCTGAAATTCTCAACCTTCTGGACCTCACAAAATTCAGAAGCAGATAACTGTTAATGTTTCTGGTACCAGAGCCATGGGAACCAACACATAACTCGTAGCCATCTCTCACAGTAGCATTGAAGTCGCCCAAGACAATGAGTGTGTCCCGAGGAGGACACTGGTCTACTACAGAGTTGAGTTTGGCGTAGAACATCTTCTCTTCAGTTTCATGCACCTCGGTAGGAGCGTACACTGCAACGAGAGACATGAAACCCAGAGTGTGTTTCATCCTCACCCGCATTATACGCTAATCAACCGGAGTAACCTCAACAACTAATGACTCAGAACGTTCCAGTAGCCCACACTAAGAACCCTCCGGAGGTTTATCCCAGGAGTGATTAAACGGGCAGGCGCCGCCTCTGCACTGCTCCGGCCACCCCCACAAGAAAAAGATTGGCTAGGGGGCCCTACCACTCGATTTAGAGTGTGGGATTCCCCAGGGCTTTTGCCCCGCACTCGTCATAGGCAGACCCCCTGCGTCAGCATTGGAGCGGTCTGCGTGGTCGAACCCCCCCGGCAAAAACTTTTTATTAATTTAAAAAAGTTTAGTTTTTACAGGGAGGGGGTGCAAGCCCGTCCCCAACCAATCTATGTCAGGGGTTGGCCTTACTGCTCACTGTGGCCAGGGACGCAGAACCCCCTGTAGGGAGAACCCCAGGCTGCCCACGATAAAAGGCGCATCGCAAGGGAAGAAAGCTGGTCACCCCTGACACTGCCTTGGTGAATGCAGGACATCCTATCTACACAAAGACCCCGTGGCCAGGGAGATCAGGATAACATAAGAAGTCAATAAAAAAACAGGGCGCAAATGGATTTCCCAAAACAAAATACAGGCACTACCCTACTTACTTCAGTAGTTACATACAAACCGATCTGTAGATACAAATTGTTGCTTTCATAGATATTTAAACTCCATGTCTCAAAAGCATTAGTGGAGCCACTGGTAATGATAATAGCAGGAAGCATCAAACTGTATATGGTTTAAGGCTGATAAAATAAACTGTTGAGTATTATTGGGGTATAACTATACTGTACCAAACATTTTCTACAATGTCATGTGCAGTATTCAGTTTTGACAAGAGTAATATTAGACTTAAGCCCAGTTCCCACAAGTCCGCTTCTACGAATTCCGTTGCCGTTCACCGGCCAACAATGACGTCACCATCATCACCACTTGAGTGGCTGTAGTGGTAACCGGGCACAGTTTGCACCCCCGGTCGAGCGGACACCGCCGAGCGGGAGAGATGACTTGATTTTAACTTTGTACGGCAGCAGACTCAATCCGTTCGGTGCGGTTGACTTTTTTTGTGACGTCATTGTTGGGCGGTGATCGGCAACGGCAGTCGTAGAAGCGGACTTGTGGGAACCGGGCTTTACATACATTTCAAGTTAATTACCAACTTTGGGAACCAGTTATGTATGTACTTAGGTAAGGTACCTGAAATGACTGGACTAAAAGAGGAATAAAAAACAACTATGTAAACCACTTAAAACAAAAGGGAAGTGATGGAAATATGAAAACGATGACAGCAAGTGAAAACTGAAACTACAATTGAGAGATAACTATGGACGGGAAAAAGGAAAATAAACTAATGATGGACTTCTGAAAATTTACATCACGAACAACAAAGATGATGCTGATGAAGAAGAGGAGAGAGAGAGAGAAGATAAAAAAGAAAAATCGTATACTGTACTGTACATATGATAAAAAAAAAAAAATATATATATATATATATATAATAACAAATATACTCCTTCTCTCCCCTCTTAAAATGCAATCAACACCTACTTCTTCAGCGTCCAGCAGGAGAGTATGTACGATGGGATCTCCACCAGGCCGGAGAGGAAGACGAGGAGGTAGGGCGAGGCGTTGATGTTGCCGCCGCTGAAGGTGAGGCCGTAGTAAACCATGCTGACCACGAACCAGGCGAAGAAGATGATCAGACAGCGACGCCTCAGGTTAGGGGTGCTGAGGAGGATGATCTGAGGGAGAGTTAGAGAGTTAGTGAAGTGATGGTGGTCGTTGTGTACTGTATATTTGTGTTGGCAAGTTGTGGATGCTTTGGTGGTAATGGTGATTATGAAGTGACCCTGTGTAGTGAAATACAGTAAACTCTCGCTTTTACGGAACTCTATATAACAAATTTCGGCTTTAACAACCTTTTTCTGCCAGTCCGGTATATGCCGGTATTTACCAACTAAGCTTGGTACTGAGGGCTCGAGGTGGTACAAAGGCCTACTCTGTCTCCCATACCACCAGGGGCGTAGGTATATGCGGGGTTCAGTTCGGATTGTTTTAATTTCCCTGTATTCGTGTAGTATTTGTGATGGCTGCATGTACGTAAGTATACAAACTTTCATCTAATGTAACGAACAAAGTTCATCATACACGAAAATGGTTGGAAATAACAAACTTTCACCTCATATAACAAACAAAATTAATTATATGCAAAAAGGTTAATTAAACCGAGGGTTTACTTACTGTATATGTAGCCTAGTGATAATTCGTGATGGAGAATTCTCAAAGATATGGTTAGTGATTGGTGTGGTTGATAGGAGATATGGTAGTTTATTGTGTTGTGGGAGGGTATAAGGACTATTAAGGCGGTGTAGGGCCGAGATGGAGTGAGTGGCTGTAACCTTGTTGTTTGTTGTGGTCAGTGGTTATTATTGTGGTGTTTTCTTTGGTTATCAAGCATGTAGCATACTACTTTTGTAAGTAATGAAGAATATACAATCTCTCTATTTCTCTGCATACACATTATATACTTACAATGCTCCTGAAGAAGTTGCATACTTTTTGTAAGACGCCTTCCACTGTTTTCACACCTTGTAAGCGCTGGTAGATAGGGAAAATATTGGTTGAGTGGGTGTAGCGAACATATGCACGTCCCTTCCTCTCCACCCCCACACACACACAGCTATGAGAACTATGTGTACTACATATATACAATTAGTATATTATCAGGATTAAAAATATATACGTACATAAAAATTGTACATAATTATCATAACTAAGATATGCATACATTTCTCTCTACTACAGATATGCATACATTTCTCTCTACTAAAGATATGCATACATTTCTCTCTACTACAGATATGCATACATTTCTCTCTACTAAAGATATGCATACATTTCTCTTTCATACCCTGCTCTTGGTCCTCCTTACCTCCTCCTCCACGCTGTCACAGAGGACGTCCAGCTCCTCCTTGGGCGGCAGTGAGCCACCGTTGGTCTTGGCCACCTGCCGCAGGATCTTTAAGGCGTCCTCGTACCGCCCCTGCAACATCAGCCACCGCGGCGACTCCGGTAGGAACCTGTGTTAGTTCCAATTAGTATTTCTCTCTCTCCAGCCTCATTAGTAATTCTCTCTATCCTCATTAGTAATTCTCTTCATTAGTAATTCTCTCTCTCCAGCCTCATTAGTAATTCTCTCCAGCCTCATTAGTAATTCTTTCTCCTCATTAGTAATTCTCTCTCCAGCCTCATTAGTAATTCTCTCTCCTCATTAGTAATTCTCTCTCCAGCCTCATTAGTAATTCTCTATCCTCATTAGTAATTCTCTCTCCAGCCTCATTAGTAATTCTCTCTCTCTATCCTCATTAGTAATTCTCTCTCTCCAGCCTCATTAGTAATTCTCTCTCCAGTCTCATTAGTAATTCTCTTTCTCCAGCCTCATTAGTAATTCTCTCTCCAGCCTCATTAGTAATTCTCTCTCTATCCTCATTAGTAATTCTCTCTCTCTCTCTCTCTTTTAATTTTTTATTTAAAGTTATTAATCTCAGTTACACACAGTTACAGATGGCTTGGAAGGTAGATTAATTAGGGCTATAAACGTTCATAAAGCTAAAGATGTCTTCTGTCCCAAGGATATCTCTCTAAAAGCTATGCCTTATATCAAACCCTATCATAATATATATACAATATTTACAAATGTGCAGGTTTTCTCTCGCTCTCAATCTCTCTCTAATGTTTTTACAGCCGAAGCAAAGTAAATGGTCAGACAGCTTGTGAGTCATGTGTGCTAGGACGGTCGAATTAAAAAAAAAAAACCTAGTAGTACTTGATGCAAAAATCAAGTACTAAGTCATCGATAGTGGAGGCAGTGGAGAAGGATGGAACAATGTAAACATACTTGTGGGGAATACAGTAGAGAAGAGAGTATAGCAACTTATCCGTCCCTTGAGGCCCAGAACGTAATTTCTATTGTAATTCAGCTACCATTAGACGACTTTAATGAACATAAGCAATATTTTATGGATCTAACTTGTTTAGTATCCTTGACCACTAGCTAATTTGGTATATTAAATTACTTTTTGTAATTTCATGGCTAACAACAAACTAGTATTTTATATAGCAAAGGAGAGATCTGGGCTTGAAGAGGTTAAAAGATAGGTAGTTAGTGCGGAGTCATTAGAGAGCTTTAAAAGGAGGCTAGATATATCCATGGATGGGGATGAAAGGTGGATGTAGGTAGTGTTAAGTAACAGGAACTACCTCGTGTAGGACTCATGGCCTCTTGTAGCTTCCTTATTTTCTTATGTTCTTAAAAGCAATATCGGTAAGAAACAAAGCGGCCTTCTCTACCGCTCACCCACCAGTAGTACAGAAGCATCAAGACACTGGGAATGGAGATCCAGAGCTGGAGGGAGCGCCAGTCGTTCACGAAGTAGGCGATTGCCGGCAGGAGCATGAAACCGACAGCGAAGAAGCACTGGTACATCATCCCCATGACAGTGCGTCCCTCGGAACCCACCGTCTCCATTACTAGGAGATAAATGTGGGTCAATTATATAAGCATACATACTATAGTCTACTTCTTCTAACTAGGCAAAAATTCCATTCTATCTTAAGATCTCAATGCTTAAAATTATGCCTATGTTCACCTAATAATATTGTTAACAATGATTAAATAAAACTGAAATTAAGAAGTGTATTAGTCCCTTCTCCTGGCATCAAATATCAGTCAGTAAATAGCAAAGGGGTAAGGATTTTTCACTTCGTTAAAAAACAGAGTATAATAGTACATAAACATTAATAAATATACATATCCCACAGAGAGAGAATTAATCTTGAGAAGAGCTAAAATTATCCAACCTCGTATCCAAAGTCCTTTTCCTCCTCTCCTTCAAATTGTGTCCAGTAGAGTTTGCTACGCTGGGACACCTACTTTACTATCCTTTATCTATCTCACTTTTTATTTCCATACAGCCCGTGCACATCAGTCATCTCTCACCCATCCTCTACTCCACCCTTACATCCACTTCCCATCCTGCAACAGCATCCAACCTTCTCCCTGGGAGTCCCTCCCACCCAATCCTTCACGCTCAGATCTTTCCTTTGCTACAAAAAAATTGTATGTTGTTAGCCATAAAATTATGAAAAGTAACTTAATATACCAAATTAGTTAGTTGACAAGGATACGAAACTGGTTATAGCTATTACATATTGCTTATATTTACACACAAAAAAAGTCTAATGGTACCCAAATTACAATGAAAATTATGTTCTGGGTCTCAAGGGTTAAAGTCCACTTACTTATAACAAAGTTCGAGAGGAAGATGCCGGACCCAAATGCGGCGACAAAGAATCGGAAGATGAGGAAGAGTGGGTAGGGGGTGACGAAGGCGACGCTGACGGAGGCCACCAGGAAGCCCACCGCGGAGACCAGGGAGATGGTGCGCCGCCCAAACCTGCCGGCGACACACACGAGCAGAGTTACAAACAATACTTCAGGTTCTCAGTAAAAGAAGGATAGTCTAATATTTCCTTTCTTTGTTTTAAGAGAGAGAGAGAGAGAGAGAGAGAGAGAGAGAGAGAGAGAGAGAGAGAGAGAGTGAGAGTGAGAGTGAGAGTGAGAGTGAGAGTGTGTGTGTGTTACGAGAAGAGTTAGACACAATATTTCAGGTTCTAGGTAAAAGAAGGATAGCTGTATTTTTCTTTCTTAGTTTGCTGTTTTTGTGAGACAGAGAATGTGGAGAATTATTTTGTTTGATTTAAGTAAGCTCAACAGTATCTGGTTTAGTTTAATCAAGCACAGTATTTATTTATTTTTCTCTCCGTCTAATGTCCTTTTTTTCCTCTCTCTCTCTCTCTCTCTCTCTCTCTCTCTCTCTCTCTCTCTCTCTCTCTCTCTCTCTCTCTCTCTCTCTCTCTCTCTCTCTCTCTCTTGTCTTATGTCCTTTTTTTCCATCTCTGTATTTCTCTGTGTCTAATGTCCTTTTTTTTCCATCTCTCTCTTTCTCTCTTCATCCAAGTAGACATACACTATCTTTATTCCCATCCCTCACCTCTAGCTCCACCCATCCCTTCCTCATCAATATCTTTCCTTCGGGTTTATCCTGGCATGTGCACAGTGAGTGACCACGTGCGAATCATCCTACTTGGGGCTGAGGCTGAGGGCAGAGATAAGTGGTGGCACACAATGGGTTGCCCTTGCCCGGTACAAGGGTACGAGATAAGGCGGCTTATCACAATCACATTCTTATCTTCACATATCTTGGGCTTCTTTCCCTCCTTATTTTAATCATCAATCTTGAGGACTTCAGCAAATCTTTTCATCAGTTCTTTTACTATTACTTTCATCTGTGTTTAATCTGGAGTGTGTGGGGGGGGGGGGGTTTACTATCTGTATACTTATCTGTTTTATCTGAAGTGTGTGCGTGTGTAGCAGGGGTTGTGTGTGTGTATTTTTTTTTTACTAACATGTTTTATCTGGTGTGTGTGTGTGTGTGTGTGTGTGTGTGTGTGTGTTTTACTATCTAACTATGTACGTTTACTCTACCTCACTTTCCTCCACGTTATCTAATTTGCTTTTTTTCTCTACCTCCACCTTCATCAATCTTGAAGACTAGCAATTCCTTCCCTCTCGTTTTTACTATTACTTTGATCTGTGTTTTATCTGAAGTGTGTGCGTGTGAGGGGTTGCTGTTGTTTGTGTGTAGCCCTATATATCTATTTTTACTATTTAACTACGTACGGTTATCTCTACCTCACTTTCCTCCGCGTTATCTGATCTGCTTTTTTTCTCTATATCCTCCCCGTTACCCGTCCCTCGCCAGCCGTACTCACTTGTCGGCGAGTTCACTGAGCACCAAGGCGCCCGCCAGCACGCCGCCCATGTACGTGGACTGGATGAAGGACATGCGGTACTTGTTCAAACACACCAAGTCCCACTGTGAGGGCGAAAGGAGGGTTAGGTCGAAAGCAGTGTTGGTGGCAGTAATAAGGGCGGGAGGGAGGATTAGGTCGAAAGCAGTGTTGGTGGCAGTAATAAAAAAAACTAATGGAAGGAAGGAGCGAAATAAAATAGAAAATCCATGAAGGGCATACTTAGGTGGAAGGGAAAAAAGGAAGAGAAATGGATGTGGAAAGGTTTAAGGGGAAGAAAGGAAAAGGAAAAAGATCTAAAAGTGCACAGAAGTTGATATTTTTATTTTGATGTTGAGATATAAGAAAGAAAGAATTTGTGAGATGAATAAACATGCTTCAATGAACATTATAATTGCATAATGATTCCATAACTTGGCTTTTTAAGAGGCTCTAAAACTATCACTGAGCTTGAGTGTGATGAAAGGTCATTAATTTCTCATAGATATATATAATATAAATTTCTGAAGGTACATTACTTTCCTGAAGTAATTAAAAGAACCATAAATAATAAGTTTACACTACAAACACACGCATGCACAAAATTATTACCGCTCACACCGTTTAACTGCAATTAATGTGTAAGAGCAGGAAAGTTCAACGTGCAGCGATAAGGAATCTTTCAGAAATAAATTGTTAGAGGAAGAGAAAGAGATCGCAAGAGGTGCCGCTTAGAAGACATAAAAGGTAAGGAGGCAGCAATAATGGGTGAGCAACGGAGGTACAAATACGACACTGATAACAAAGTTGGAGCTCTCAACAACAACAAAAATCTTCGACGAAACCAGAAGAAGAAACAGGAAAAATGTGAAGAATCGACAGCAGGAGGGATTTAAGAGAACGAAAATTAAGATAAGCGCAGGAGGAGATAGAGGGCGGTCGGCGATGTAGAATAAGAGATGGAGGAGGAGGTGAAGGAGCTGGAGGAGTATCGGATGTCTAAAATTGCAGATATGCGCAAATTGCGCATGCTGATATATACTTTTTTAAATCGCGGATGCTGATGCGAGAATTACATTTTTGTTTTTTGCTTATGCGGATGTCTGATGACTATATCCTCGAGGATGTGGATTATTTTTGCGCAGGAATTTGGAGCATATGAGTCCCCGCATTTACCTTCCAGGTTAACCACCCAACCTAACCCTCCTTGTATAGGCCTTACATACCTATACATTGTTTTTTATTTGCAACGAAAATGTTACTGAGAAAAGTTGTTTGTAATGATGAGAACTGCATACAAATGCATGAAACATATTTCTTAAATTAGAAACTAAATTTTGTCCAAGCAAAGTTGCTAACTTTCTTTTGCACTCAAAGAAACATAACACTGTGAGTGTATGCAGTAGCCTGCATAGTCACCATCTAAAATTATGTCCCTCCTCCTGCCCTTCTGTATTTGACACATTGTTTTGTAGAATTGGAAAAAAATAATACAAGGTAAGTATTTTTGTAGATAATTATGTAAACATGCATCCATTTTCTTCAACTTTGCAAGCTCTGTTATGTATTGTATATCCGCCACATCCTCTTTGTGTGTGGTGCGGATGTAGATCCAGAGGTGGATATTTATTTCATCGCAAATGCGGATGCGGATGTTGAATTTATCACGAGCGGATGTTAAAACCTATGCGGATGTTCCGCGGATGCGGATATCCAATACATCTCTAAAAGGACAAACAATCAACAAGGAATCAAAAAGATAAGCATACAAAGAGAAACTACACCTTGTGGAGAGCATATCGTGGATGCACTAAAGACGAATAAGTTGCTTTTAAGAAGTTAATAAAAAAAAACGATGATTAGCATTAGTACATAGTAGCAATAGTAATAGATGCAGGAGAAGGAAGTTACTGAGTACTCTCTTACCTAACTAAACCACACAAACCACTAATTTCACGTACTTCTTCCACGGCCGTCGTCTCGTAGATAGCGTGGTCGTACACCCAGTCGTGGCAACCCTGGATGGGCACGTCCGAGGTGGGCAGGAAGGGTAGGTCATCCCCAGTCAACCCACCTGCCACCAGACCCGTCCAGTTCCTGTTGTAGTAAGTGCATGAAGAGAACTCTCCCTTCCCTTCCCATCCGACCTTCCTGCGACAGAAAAAAAGTTTATGGCATTAGGAGGTAAAACACACACGCGCGCGCGCGCACACACACACACACACACATAAAGACTGGTGATGGTGGGTGCGAAGAAAGAGGATCCATGAAAGGAGAAAAAGTGATTAAGTAGGATGCATAAGGTGGTTAGAAGAGACAGTTAATATTAAAGTAAGTGGATGTTGGACAGATATGAAGTGGGGTTAGAAAATGAAGGTGAGTTTAGGATGGGTTAAAGAGGGGAGAAGGGATGTTGTATGGTTGAAGGAAATTGTGGATATGAAGGGTTAGATGGAGGAGGATGTAAGAGGAGATGGTAGATGTGGAGGTGGTATTACGAGGTGAAGAGAGTGTGTGTGTGTGTGTGTGTGTGTGTGTGTGTGTGTGTGTGAGAGAGAGAGAGAGAGAGAGAGAGAGAGAGAGAGAGAGAGAGAGAGAGAGTGTGAGTGGCGTAGCTAGGTATCTATCAATGGGTGGGGGGGGGGGGTTCCTGTGGGAGCACTATGGCAAGCGAAGCTCAGGGACATTCTGATGCCACATAGAAGGGTATTAGGGCATATCGTCAGTCACAGGTCCAAGCAGAATACGGCAGCCATGGCCAGTGGGGGGGAACCTGGAGGGGAATCCGGACTCATGGGGGGGGGGGCACGTGCCCCCCCGTAGCTACGCTACTGGTATAGCTGATCCGACGTTATATAAGGCTTGGAAGGTAGAAAGATAACGAGGCAAAAGCCATTACTTTGCACGTTTGCAGGGTAAAACAACAACCTCAAATCACACGTAAGCTCTTCCCCCCCCCCTCCCTCCCCCACTCATAGTAGCGCCGCCAGGATATGGTGACTGGGGTGGCCAAGGTTGGACACAGATCTAGTGTGGAGTGGCTATGGTATTGCCATTAAAAAGAAATGGTTTAATTTTCATTAGACCTGTCTCAGATCTGGGGTGGTCAATGAGATTTCAGCCCCTAGATCCGCCACTCATTCCTCTCACTCTCTCTCCCACTCCCTCCCTTTCTCTCTCTACTTACCTTACACTGCAGAAATATGAAGAAACTCAACAAAATAAAGTGTTGTTTGGCCAAAAATCATCCCCTACCTCCCAGTGCCGGACTTGGGATGTGGGGTGTTGGGGCCCTGACTCCTGCCCTGCACAAACACACCCAACCTGCCTGAACGCTGGCGCGCCCTCCACTATCGCTCCTACCGGAATACTCAAGCAGCTCAACTCTGCTCAACACTGCTTCGAAACACTAAATCTTTCCCTTATTTCCTTCCCACTCCCTTACCTGTTGACCTTTGACTAATAATTTTTGACCTGTGGCGTTATCTAAGTCTAAAATGTTAGTAACCGTGAGTTAGTAATAGTGTTGGTATATTTCTGTAATATCTTTTTAAAGCTTCTATTGATAGGGTTCGGTAGTGCTTCGAACTTACTAACACGTCGCAGAGGATTGTGGGTAATTTTTTTTTTTTTTGCTATGTAGTTCGTGGGTTGATAAAGGACTGGACTGCTTTGTTAGCAGTGGCTTAGCTAGGTATCTATCAATGGGGGGGGAACTATAGGCAAGCGGAGCTAAAGAGCCATTCTAATGCCACATAGAAGGGTATATTCTAAGATGAGATCAGGGGTGGGCATTAGAGCATTATACAGAATACAGCAGCCATGACAAGTGGGGGGGGGGGGGGGGCACAGGATTCTCATGGGGGGAGCACATGCGCCCCCGTAGCTACGCTATTGATGGCGGGTTAGATGCTTGGTCCATTAAAGAATAATTCTTTAATAGACCAAGGGTTAGATGGACGAGGATGTAAGAGGAGATGGTAAATATATGGAAGTGGTAGGCTACGTACTACGAGGTGGAGAGAGAGAGAGAGAGAGAGAGAGAGAGATAGAGAGAGAGAATTAAAGAATACAATTAACAAAACTAAATTGGAAAACATGAGAATAAAACTATACAAAGACGTGGACGATAAAGGGAAAACTCCCGATGAAGAGGATGAACCTGAATGATATATGAATGACTGAATTGATACATAAGAACATAAAGAAGCTACAAGAGGCCGGGAGACTTACACGTGGTAGTTCCTGTTACTTACATTCTATAGTCTGTATAAGCGTATGTATGTTCATGGAGAAAGAAAAAAAGCAAAAAAAGAGAGACGGTGCGATGGTGGTGGGTCGAAGTGACTCACCAAGGGACAGAGCCGTTGCGGAGGTCGTGGGAACCGTCAAGTGTGTCCAGGGCGGCCACATGACACCAGTGCTCGGGCGTCGCCGCGATGAAGGCTGAAAAGAGACCCATTCAATGCTCTGTCACGCTATCATGGTGGCGCAACAACTATGGTCATATGGCACGAATGGCACACAAAGTAAATTTGAGGGTTCACTGTTATCAATGTACTAGTTTGAAATGACCCCAAAACCAAACTTTCTAAAATATACGAGCCCTAAAGAGCCCTAAAGAAACGAAATATTCACCTAAAGCAGCGAGATGAGAAGGAAAGCTCAGTTTTGGACACCTTGAGACAGGAGGAACAAGAGAACAAGATTGACAGCCAGTTAGATAACAGGAGAAATGGTTAAGTTTAGAGCCATGATTTAACCTAGAAGGTGAAGTGAACAGAAAGAAAGGTAACGTGACTTGAAAAATTTGCAATGGGTTCAGCCCGGAAGAAAGAGGGAGCATCAACAACATAGAACAATGTCGCTAGAGAATGAAAAGTAACGAAGTGGAAAAGAAGGAAGGATGGAGTTTTTTTTTTATGTGGACAATCTGTAACGAGGGACAGATTACCCTGGAGTGCGTGAACCTCTAAAGACAAAAACGGGAAATAGAGCGCAGCCATTGAGTGAAGATTGGAAAAAAATACTGATAAGAATAAGAATAATGACTTCAGAATAATTTTGAAAGTAAAGACACTTAGCCTCAAGAAGACAACATTGGGAAAATCTTAAGAACAAGGGCTCCACGCTAAGCTGACCCAACTGTTGGCTCTACGTATTATACTTACTGTCCTTAACACATCTGTTTAGATTTTAATAAGTGCCGATCCTTACTTTGCCTACATGGCCGATATTAAATTTCAGGTTCTTGAGAAAAACTAAGTCCAGCGAGATGCGACACATTAGGTTAAAGTTGGTTAGATCAGGTCAGGTCAGGTCAGGTCAGGTCAGGTCAGGTTAGGTTAGGGCAGGTTAGGTTAGGGCAGGTTAGGTTAGTGCACAGCACGAGGGGCTCGAGGAGGGGTGCTAGGTTAAGTCTGTAGAGTTTTGTCATCTTTAGAATAAAGGCTCAACCTCCTATCTTCTTATTATTATTATAGCCAACAAGCTTGGGGACATGGTGGAAACCGGTTTTTTTGGGCGGGGAAGCACACATATAAGGGAAATATGGCCCCGATAAAGTATGAACTAGGGAGATTTCCCTAGTTTAGGGATTTTTTGTGGGGGATGCTATATTTCCTTTGTGTGTGCTGTTTTTGGGTGGGGGAGCACACATATAAGGGAAATATGGCCCCGATAAAGTCTATGAACTATGGAAATTTCCCTAGTTTAGGGATTTTTTTGTGGGGGGCCATATTTGCCTTATGTGTGTGCTCCCCCCAAAAAAAACCCTGGTTTCCCACCATGTCCCCAAGCTTGTTGGCTATAAGAAGAAGAAGAAGAAGAAGAAGATAGGGGGTGGAGCCTTTGTTCTTAAGATTTACCCAACATTGATAGCAGAAGCAAAGACAAAAACATGATCGGCAACGTTGAATGAGTTGAGGAGAACAACAAGCACTCAAGAACCTTTTCCACAGATTTAGGGAAAGAAGTATACGTATAATAGTCTAGTCAAAATTCTGAGATATGTCGCTGTATAATTCGCTGTATAATTCACCGGCATTTTTGAGTAAAAGTTGGCAAACACACTTTTCTACGGGTATTTTTTCTGCTGAATCCATTTTTGGTGTTTGCCAAGCTGTATCTCTAACGGTGTCCTTGAAACGCCCATCTACTGCCGTAGCCGATTTAGGCCTGATGACACAAATTATTCGTCAAATTTATTATCGTGTGTACGCTTTATTTTTGGTCTAAATACAATAATTTATATATTAATAGATAGGAAATTTAGTCAAGTACCGCAAGGATGACATTGATGAGGCAGATGAGAGGTAGTGAATAGCTGGACCCTTAAAGTAGTCGTCCAGACCCATTTTTTTTTTGCCTAATTATGTTGAATGTTGAACATTCAAAACACCTAATCCACCAAACATAATTGATTTCCAGGCCTTATTTCCGTAAAAACACGACTTTTGTAAAAAGCACGCGAAAAAAAAAATCTTCCCTCCAACAGGGCTACGACTGTTATTGATGACGTCAGAACAGGGACGCCCGCAGACACTCTGTCTGACACCTGTCGGCAAATGTTATGATGACCGATTGTACTTCGGTGTCAGACAGTGAATCTGTCCCCTGTGACCGACACGCCCCTTCCCACACACACGCCTGCGCACCAACACCCTTCCTGCACACACACACACATACACACACAACACACACGTGTGTGGAGGGCGTGTGTGCAGGCGTGTGTGTGGGAAGGAGGCGTGTGTGTAAGAATGGTGTCGGTGTGCAGGCGTGTGTGTGGGAAGGGTGTCGGTGTGCAGGCGTGTGTGTGAGAAGGAAGCGTGTGTGGGAAGGAGGCGTGTGTGTGGGAAGGAGGCGTGTGTGCAGGCGTGTGTGTGTGCAGGCGTCTGTGTGGGAAGGGTGTCGGTGTGCAGGCGTGTGTGTGGGAAGGAAGCGTGTCTGCAGGCGTGTGTGTGGGAAGGAGGCGTGTGTGCAGGCGTGTGTGTGGGAAGGAGGCGTGTATGCAAGCGTGTGTGTGGGAAGGAGGCGTGTGTAAAACTTTGGAAGAAGTCCTTCACCCCTATCTTTTTTTTCTTCCCCCTATAGCCAACAAGCCTGGGGAACTGGCGGGAATACGGGGTTTTTGGGTGGGGGAAGCAAATATAAGTGATTTATGGCTCCCCCAAAAAATAATCAAAGTCACTATATGTAAAAATCTAACCTAACCTAACCTTAACCACAAAGTATACCTAACCTAACCTTAACCACAAAGTATACCTAACCTAACCTTAACCACAAAGTATACCTAACCTAACCTAACCTTAACCACAAAGTATACCTAACCTAACCTAACCTAACCTTAACCACAAAGTATACCTAACCTAACCTTAACCACAAAGTATACCTAACCTAACCTAACCTTAACCACAAAGTATACCTAACCTAACCTAACCTTAACCACAAAGTATACCTAACCTAACCTAACCTAACCTTAACCACAAAGTATACCTAACCTAACCTAACCTTAACCACAAAGTATACCTAACCTAACCTAACCTAACCTTAACCACAAAGTATACCTAACCTAACCTTAACCACAAAGTATACACCTAACCTAACCTTAACCACAAAGTATACCTAACCTAACCTTAACCACAAAGTATACCTAACCTAACTAACCTAACCTTAACCACAAAGTATACCTAACCTAACCTAACCTTAACCACAAAGTATACCTAACCTAACCTAACCTAACCTTAAAGTAGTCGTCCAGACCCAAATTTTTTTTTGCCGAATTATGTTGAATGTACATTCAAACACCTAATCCACCAAAAATAATTGATTTCCAGGCCATTATTTCCGTAAAAACCGACTTTTGTAAAAAGCGCGCGAAAAAAAAAATCTTCCCTCCAACAGGGCTACGACTGTTATTGATGACGTCAGAATAGGGACGCCCGCAGACACTCTGTCTGACACCTGTCGGCAAATGTTATGATGAGCGATTGAACTTCGGTGTCAGACAGTGAATCTGTCGCTGTGACAGATCTAGAGTACGATGCTCAATCTGACACCGAAAGAAATGACGCTGGTCGCGTATACTATGAGGAAAACGAACCTCAGATTGTCATGGGATCCTATATGTTTGAGCCCGAGTACGAGGTGGATAAACAGGTGTTAGCAGAGCCTGAGGTTCAGCAGGAGGACCTGGCACTTCTCCAAAACATGGATTGGTAATAAGTTAAACCATGTGTGTGTGGGAATCACAATGAAGGTACTTTCGAGAAAATCCTATGGTTAGTTTTGGAGCTACAGTCAAACGTAATTCCTCGGAAACCACATACTAGCATTAACTACAGCAGAGTTGGAAAATATGCGGGCGGGAAGGCAAAAGTGTGACAGCCACACCACTACAGGGCACGCCCACGCCCACTCCACAACTGGTTTACTTGGTTTACTTGGTCTTGTTAAGAGGCAAAGCCTCACAGTCGTGGGGGTCCATCGCTACCCTCACTACACACCGTTTCTCAACACAACTGTTCGCCCCAACACACTATAGGCGTGAATCACCACACGCCACTTCCGCCACTCCACTCCTACACACGCCACTCCTTTCCGTGTGCAAACTTTTTCTGGAAGGCACAGCTGTCTTGCTGCACCCATAAAGGATGCATGCATGTGGCATATAGCAAAACAAATCTATCAGAAACACCCAATATCTTCAAGTAATATATTTATCTCTGTGTTTACGTGCCTCTCTGATCAAGCGCGGGAAGATGAGCCTCCCTAATGGTACGTCACGGAGCCTGAGCCTGAGCGTCTGCAAACCTTAGGAGCGTTTTGAGAACTCGGGGAATTTGCAGATTTTGATTGCGGATTATTTAAAAACGGCTGACTGGATACAAAAAGTGACGACGTATTGTTGATATACTCGTCAATGGCTATGATTTGACTGCATTAAATCAGGAATGATGAAATGGTCTGGACGACTACTTTAACCACAAAGTATACCTAACCTAACCTTAACCACAAAGTATACCTAACCTAACCTTAACCACAAAGTATACCTAACCTAACCTTAACCACAAAGTATACCTAACCTAACCTAACCTAACCTTAACCACAAAGTATACCTAACCTAACCTAACCTTAACCACAAAGTATACCTAGCCTAACCTAACCTTAACCACAAAGTATACCTAACCTAACCTAACCTAACCTTAACCACAAAGTATACCTAACCTAACCTAACCTTAACCACAAAGTATACCTAACCTAACCTAACCTTAACCACAAAGTATACCTAACCTAACCTTAACCACAAAGTATACCTAACCTAACCTAACCTTAACCACAAAGTATACCTAACCTAACCTAACCTTAACCACAAAGTATACCTAACCTAACCTAACCTTAACCACAAAGTATACCTAACCTAACCTAACCTTAACCACAAAGTATACCTAACCTAACCTAACTGGACTTAGAATTTTTTGAGGCACCTCATATTTCATAGCGGTCGTGTGGGTTAACCAAGGCTGAGCGCACTCTGGAACCTTTACAGATGTGAAGTATAATAAGCATACAATACAGTGCGGTAGTTCATTTCAGTCAAAGCCGGAAGGATGAGTTCCAAAGTATTTCCCAGGCGTGTGTGTGGGAAGGGTGTCGGTGTACAGGCGTGTGTGTAGGAAGGAAGCGTGTGTGCAGGCGTGTGTGGGGGAAGGAGGCGTGTGTGCAGGCGTGTGTGGGAAGGGTGTCGGTGTGCAGGCGTGAGTGTGGGAAGGGTGTCGGTGTGAAGGCGCGTGTGTGGGACGGAGGCAAGTGTGCAGGCGTGAGTGTGGGAAGGGTGTCGGTGTGCAGGCGTGTGTGTGGGAAGGGTGTCGGTGTGCAGGCGTGTGTGTGGGAAGGAAGCATGCTGCACCCATAAAGGATGCATGCATGTGGCATATAGCAAAAAAAATCTATCAGAAACACCCAAATATCTTCAAGTACTATTATATTTATCTCTGTGTTTACGTGCCTCTGATCAGCGCGGGAAGAGGATCCTCCCTGATGGTACGTCACGGAGCCTGAGCCTGAGCGTCTGCAAATCTTGAGTGCGTTTTGAGAACTCGGGGAATTTGCAGATTTTGATTGCGGATTATTTAAAAACGGCTGACTGGATACAAAAAGTGACGACGTATTGTTGATATACTCGTCAATGGCTATGATTTGATTGCATTAAATCAGAAATGATGAAATGGTCTGGACGATTACTTTAAGCTGGTTTGGTTCATGGCTACCGAGAGAAAATGGGAGGCGTTAATATTTGGGTATATTACAGCTCTTGTTGCAGAAGGTGAAATGTTTTATAATTTTGTCACGGAATGTGGGAGAGTGTGTGTTAAGAGAAAGAAGAAAAAAGTGATGGAACTCTGGTTAAAGTGGTAAAGAGGCACTGGGTAAAGAGAGGAGTGTTTCGTTCTCGGGTGCAGATATTAAAGAAGTGATGAAAGGCCAATCACCGGAAAGGTTAAAGGGAAAGGCCAATCACCGGGTAGAAGAGATCAAACGTTTAGGGCGCGATGAGAGAAAAAAAATTCGTTTGAGGACAACAAATAAGTAGTTAACGTAAATCATGGAATGACTGGATGGCTGGAAGGTATGGGGTTTTAAACGAAGAGGATAGATCACCTGGAAAACAAATACTCACGAACAAACGATGGCATGAAAACGGATTGATAGATTGTGAGCCAACGGGGCCTGAAAGATGTACGGATACGGATAAGGTCTGCTGGAGAGGGCAGAATGTTAGGCAAGGGCAGTTTAGGTCAAGGGTTGATATGAATGGATGAACCTAAACTAAAGCAAATGCTGAGGCCAGTAAAAGATAACAATGGGCGACGAAGTATCAACTAGGCGGTGGATCACATATGTCACTGCCTCTACCGGGGTAATAAATAGTCTTGTGTGATTGTAAGATAGAGCGATTTTGGAATGACGACACAAACATCCACGATCTTGAATATAAAGCGGCCAAAAAGCGGTGTTACAGTCTCGAAATTAATGACATACCAAAATTACTAACATATGGAAAAAACTATATGTATCCGCGCGGCTTGGTTCACCAGGACTCACCGGCACTCAGGTTGTGAAAGGCTGTAAAGATCCCGCAGAAGGAGACAATGAAGAATATCTTCCACTGCCACTTGCCGTAGGATCCCACCTGGAACAGGATATGCTCAAAGGCCTCTGACGCGCTGCCGACCCGCTTGGCGGGGTTGTTAGCGTCCCCGTTTTCTCCGCTGCTCCTGTCCTCCGGCTTCATCGTAAACGTGGTCTCCTTGGCATCCATCTCCTCCTTAGCATCCACCTCCCCAGCCTCCCCCGTGGCAACAACGTCAACATTATCATCAGTCATGTTCGGAGTCAAACTACCTCCACAAGCGTTGATATTTTCGTCACTATCTTTCATTGGGGTGATTGAGGGACGGCGGGGTTTCGGGCGATACTCCGGAAACGTTGCATCACATTAGTGCATGAGTTTGGAGAGAGACCAACACTGCTAACCCACAACGCGTGTTTCTGTGCATAGGATGTGGCACGTCCGTCTGTCTGCCTGCACCTACAACGTCTGCACGGGAATGTCACAACACTGCCTCCTGCCTCTCTCCCTCTCAAGATAAAAATTATCAACGTGTGTGATAAGATTAAGTCGGCCGCAAGTTCGCTCAAGGCAGCTCTAACGTCGCGGTTCAGATTAGCACTGTGACGTGGGCTTCCTCCAGTATCTATGCCCGAGAGGCGGGAGGGAGCAAGGCCAAGTGCTAGGATGCGGGTTCTCTCGGTACTTTCTCCGCAGGAGATTATTACGCCTACTCGGCATAAGGCGTCTGATGCAATATCAAGAACCTTAGAGCCACATGCCCCTCCCCCGAGGAGGAGTTTGTCAAGCCCTTGTTCGCTCTTGATTGGGTGAAGCCGTTCTGACGCGTGATGGTGGGTTTGCCGTCAAAATGTACACTAAGTAAACACTAGCCCCAGTCCCAGTCTGATCTCCCAGGCTCCCAGACCCCTTTGTTAATCCCTTAATTTGTCCTTGACTCACGTCAAATTCTCTCTCACACACACGCGCGCGCGCGTACTGCGCGTGATTCATTCTCTCATTTTCTCCCCTACCTGTAATCCGTCACGCCCTTAATTTTCTCTATATCTCTCTCCTGCACATCTCTCTCCTGTATATATCTCTCCTTCCTGCACATCTCTCTCTCCTGTATATATCTCTCCTTCCTGCATAGATCTCTCTCCTGTATATATCTCTCCTTCCTGCACATCTCTCTCCTGTATATAGCTCTCCTTCCTGCATAGATCTCTCTCCTGTATACAGTATATCTCTCCTTCCTGCATAGATCTCTCTCCTGTATATATCTCTCCTTCCTGCATAGATCTCTCTCCTGTATATATCTCTCCTTCCTGCATAGATCTCTCTCCTGTATATATCTCTCCTTCCTGCATAGATCTCTCTCCTGTATATATCTCTCCTTCCTGCATAGATCTCTCTCCTGTATATATCTCTCCTTCCTGCACATCTCTCTCCTGTATATATCTCTCCTTCCTGCATAGATCTCTCTCCTGTATATATCTCTCCTTCCTGCATAGATCTCTCTCCTGTATATATCTCTCCTTCCTGCATAGATCTCTCTCCTGTATATATCTCTCCTTCCTGCATAGATCTCTCTCCTGTATATATCTCTCCTTCCTGCATAGATCTCTCTCCTGTATATATCTCTCCTTCCTGCATAGATCTCTCTCCTGTATATATCTCTCCTTCCTGCATAGATCTCTCTCCTGTATATATCTCTCCTTCCTGCATAGATCTCTCTCCTGTATATATCTCCTTCCTGCACATCTCTCTCCTGTATATATCTCTCCTTCCTGCATAGATCTCTCTCCTGTATATATCTCTCCTTCCTGCATAGCTCTCTCTCCTGTATATATCTCTCCTTCCTGCACATCTCTCTCTCCTGTATATATCTCTCCTCCTGCATATCTCTCCTGTATATCTCTCTCTCCTGTATATCTCTCCTTCCTGCTATCTCTCCTGTAATATCTCTCTCTCCTGTATATATCTCTCCTTCCTGCATACTCTCTCCTTCCTGCATAGATCTCTCTCCTGTATATATCTTCTTCCTGCATAGATCTCTCTCTGTATATATCTCTCCTTCCTGCACATCTCTCTCCTGTATATATCTCTCCTTCCTGCATAGATCTCTCTCCTGTATATATCTCTCCTTCCTGCACATCTCTCTCCTGTATATATCTCTCCTCCTGCATAGATTCCCTCTGCACATCTCTCTCTCCTGTATATATCCCTTCCTGCATATATCTCTCCTTCCTGCATAATCTCTCTCCCTGTATATATCTCTCCTTCCTGCATAGATCTCTCTCCTGTATAATCTCCTTCCTGCACTCTCTCTCCTGTATATATCTCTCCTTCCTGCATAGATCTCTCTCCTGTATATATCTCTCCTTCTGCACATCTCTCTCTGTATATATCTCTCCTTCCTGCATAGATCTCTCCTTCCTGACATCTCTCTCTCCTGTATATATCTCTCCTTCCTGCATATATCTCCTTCCTGCACATCTCTCTCCTGTATATATCTCTCCTTCCTGCATAGATCTCTCCTTCCTGCACATCTCTCTCTCTGTATATATCTCTCCTTCCTGCTAGATCTCTCCTCCTGCACATATCTCTCTCCTGTTATTCTCCTTCCTGCATAGATCTCTCTCCTGTATAATCTCTTCCTGCACATCTCTCTCCTGTATATATCTCTCTCCTGTATATATCTCTCCTTCCTGCATATCTCTCTCCTGCATAGATCTCTCCTTCCTGCATAGATCTCTCTCTGTATATATCTCTCCTTCCTGCACATCTCTCTCCTGTATATATTCTCCTTCCTGCATAGATCTCTTCCTGTATATATCTCTCCTTCCTGCATAGATCTCTCTCCTGTATATATCTCTCCTTCCTGCATAGATCTCTCTCCTGTATATATCTCCTTCCTGCACATCTCTCTCCTGTATATATCTCTCTCTCCTGTATATATCTCTCCTTCCTGCATATCTCTCTCCTGCATAGATCTCTCCTTCCTGCATAGATCTCTCTCCTGTATATATCTCTCCTTCCTGCACATCTCTCTCCTGCATATATCTCTCCTTCCTGCATAGATCTCTCTCCTGTATATATCTCTCCTTCCTGCATAGATCTCTCTCCTGTATATATCTCTCCTTCCTGCATAGATCTCTCTCCTGTATATATCTCCTTCCTGCATAGATCTCTCTCCTGTATATATCTCTCTCTGCATAGATCTCTCTCCTGTATATATCTCCTTCCTGCATAGATCTCTCTCCTGTATATATCTCTCCTTCCTGCATAGATCTCTCTCCTGTATATATCTCTCCTTCCTGCACATCTCTCTCCTGATATATATCTCCTTCCTGCATAGATCTCTCTCCTGTATATATCTCTCCTTCCTGCACATCTCTCTCCTGTATATATCTCTCCTTCCTGCATAGATCTCTCTCCTGTATATATCTCTCCTTCCTGCATAGATCTCTCTCCTGTATATATCTCTCCTTCCTGCACATCTCTCTCCTGTATATATATCTCCTTCCTGCATAGATCTCTCTCCTGTATATATCTCTCCTTCCTGCACATCTCTCTCCTGTATATATCTCTCCTTCCTGCACATCTCTCTCCTGTATATATCTCTCCTTCCTGCATAGATCTCTCTCCTGTATATATCTCTCCTTCCTGCACATCTCTCTCCTGTATATATCTCTCCTTCCTGCATAGATCTCTCTCCTGTATATATCTCTCCTTCCTGCACATCTCTCTCCTGTATATATCTCTCCTTCCTGCATAGATCTCCTCCTGTATATATCTCTCCTTTCCCGCATAGATCTTTCCTGTATATATCTCCTTCCTGCATAGATCTCTCTCCTGTATATATCTCTCCTTCCTGCACATCTCTCTCCTGTATATATCTCTCCTTCCTGCATAGATCTCTCTCCTGTATATATCTCTCCTTCCTGCATAGATCTCTCTCCTGTATATATCTCTTCCTTTCCTGCAGATCTCTCTCCTGTATATATCTCTCCTTCCTGCACATCTCTCTCCTGTATATACTCTCCTTCCTGCATAGATCTCTCTCCTGTATACAGTATATCTCTCCTTCCTGCATAGATCTCTCTCCTGTATATATCTCTCCTTCCTGCATAGATCTCTCTCCTGTATATATCTCTCCTTCCTGCATAGATCTCTCTCCTGTATATATCTCTCCTTCCTGCATAGATCTCTCCTGTATATATCTCTCCTTCCTGCATAGATCTCTCTCCTGTATATATCTCTCCTTCCTGCATAGATCTCTCTCCTGTATATATCTCTCCTTCCTGCATAGATCTCTCTCCTGTATATATCTCTCCTTCCTGCACATCTCTCTCCTGTATATATCTCTCCTTCCTGCATAGATCTCTCTCCTGTATATATCTCTCCTTCCTGCATAGATCTCTCTCCTGTATATATCTCTCCTTCCTGCACATCTCTCTCTCCTGTATATATCTTTCCTTCCTGCACATCTCTCTCTCCTGCATAGATCTCTCCTTCCTGCATAGATCTCTCTCTCCTGCATAGATCTCTCCTTCCTGCATAGATCTCTCTCTCCTGCATAGATCTCTCTCTCCTGCATATATGTCTCAGTCCTGCATATATCTCTCATTCCTGCATATATCTCTCTCTCCTGCATCTCTCTCCTTCTCTGGGTCTGGGTCTGGGTCGCGAGCCGCAGGCAATGGACCCATTTACTCACACCTAAAACACGGGGTATTATGAAGCTTTGGATGCAATATAGGCTACATATCACTGTACTCATATTCTTTTTGCTGAGAAATGCACCATAAATGAAATATATGGCTTTTTTGGCCAAAATATCACAACCGCGGAAAGCGCTGTGATTGGTTGTGACGTAGTAACTGCAAACTCAGATCTCGCCTGATCAGCTGATCGGCTTGTGTTGGTTCAGCAGACCGCAGTATATACCTATCCATTCAACATGTCCCAGGCAAAAAGAAACTATCATGGTTGTTTTGTGCCAATGTGCAAAAACTATGAGTTCGTCTATCTGTCTAGCTGTACATGTCATTGTAGGTTCATTTAAGCTTCCTATAAGGACTGCCTATCCCAAAAGTAATCGCTTGCCTAGTGTCACTGGCCACTTATCCGTGTCTATCCACTTTTTCCTTATAAACTACAACTTATATATTCACAAACACAGTGAATACATACCACATCACTTGAAGAAGGATTACTGGTCATCTTGCGGTTGTTGGGGTAATGCAAGCTTGTGTGGTGGTAGGTGCCAGGTGTTACATAGGAGCGGCCGCTCCACAACAGCTGTGTTTTGCTCTGTTGTTTGTGCTTATGACGTCACAACATGGCGCCAGTCGTTTTAGAGCGTATACATTTTCCTGTACTTAAATTGGCTGTATCATCAAAAATACTGTTCACATAGGAAAATCAACATCACTGCCCAACTATATGAGGCTTGAAGATTTCAAATCTATCGTTACCTCAAGTAGAGTAAATGGGTCCGACTTATCACTGTTTGTAGTTCACCTCACCTCTCGCCAGGTGGCCATAGTGTCGTCTCAAAAATATGTGGACAACTATAAATCTCTCAATACAAGAACATTTTTCTCTATACATTTAACCAGTGCATATTTCTCTTTCTTTTTATGTATGTTGGGTAATATATATATAATCTTTTAATTAAATGATCAGCAGTACAATATCTACCCGCAGGACGCTGCTCGTTACCATGACAACCACACCACATGCTTTCCTCTTAAAATTAGGTTGCCAAGTTGTGTCATTATTGTCGACATACTTCTCTCTCTCTCTCTCTCCTCTCTCTCTCTCTCTCTCTCCTCCTTCTCTCTCTCTCTCTCTCTCTCTCTCTCTCTCTCTCTCTCTCTCTCTCTCTCTCTCTCTCTCTCTCTCCTCTCTCTCTCTCCTCTCTCTCTCCCCTCTCTTATAGCTATTAACTGGTACTGTTCAGGAGACAAAATCTGAAATGAAATGGAATGGAATGAAATGAAATGAAATGATAATTAAACTTAAAATATTTAATATGGTACTGAGAGAGAGAGAGAGAGAAGAAGAGAGAGAGAGAGAGAGAGAGAGAAGAGAGAGAGAGAGAGGAGAGAGAGAGAGGAGAGAGAGAGAGAGAGAGATTATTAATATGTGAAGGTAAGAAGGAAGGAAGGAAGGAGAGAAGGAGGGAGGAAGGAAGGGAAGGAGGGGGAGTGGAGGTAACACGGCTCTCCTCCTCCTCCTCCTACATACGATTTATTGTAATATAATAAATACTACTATTACTACTATCATTGGAGAGAGAGAGAGAGAGAGAGAGAGAGAGAGAGGAGAGAGAGAGGAGAGAGAGAGAGAGAGAGAGAGAGAGTTGGTCCAGTTAACACACAAACACAATTAATAGCGCATTTTCGTGACGTTCACCGCCCTGGTTCAGTCCAGTCCGGACCGGGTCAGGGTGGACTGATGGTCGCGAAAATACATCGAGACTGGCCCCGTCCCATTCGTCGTTCCTATTGGCTGGGGGATCGAGTGGGCGGTACTGAACTGAACTGTGGAGGCGGCAGGCGTCCATCTTGTCAATATCCTTTTTGTCGTCCGCCTTTTAACCTGTGCTGAAGACTTTACAACTACCACGCCTGTGATACTTTAGTCTTATGGTCGGCCATCATGGTGTTTCATGTCTTATCAGCACCACGAGAAGCTCCTGGTCGCCTTCCCCGCTGACTGTAGTGCGCATGCGCCAGTTCTCCCCACACTGGTCCAAGGTGGTCCTGGTATGTGGGCCGGACCAGCCTGGACTGGGCTGAACCGTTCTAGACTGCCTCGCAAAAACAGTGACCGCCCGGGACTAGCCCAGTCCAGACCGGGCCAGAGCGGTCGCGAAAATACGCTATAAGTCATCGTACTTCTAATGTTTATGGCCAGCCGGCCCAGCCGTGACATGCGGACTCTCGTGCGCCTGGCAGCGGGAAAGGCTGCGGCATATGATTGCCACTGAAGCCCCAGCCTTTATAATGTATGCCATTATTTCAATAGTTCCAGACAATGACATGTGTTTTCCTTTCAGGAGTTGGCTCAATATAGTCCCTAGTTACATCTCATTGGCAAGTCTGTAAGAACTGACTGTTTTAACATTGTAACAGGCCTCACTATTGGTATTTGTTAAATGTCCTTATAATTTTTTTAGTTTTCACACAACGATGAAATTCGTTTATTAATATTAGAGTATGCATATTATGATATACATTGGATACTAAAAACTTCATTGAAGTACAGCATCAGCTAATAAACAAAACAATAAAAATGCCTAACTGATTACTTTAAAGCACCTTGTCCCCATTTCTGAGAGACGACACTATGGCCACCTGGCGAGAAGTGAGGTGAACTGCAATTAGTGATAAGTCGAAAAAAAAAAAAAAAACTCCCACATGCCCCTATTAATCCCTTAGGACCTTGACTCACGTCTCTCTCTCTCTCTCTCTCTCTCTCTCTCTCTCTCTCCTCTTCTCTCTCTCTCTCACACACACACACACACACACACACACACACACACAACACACAGACAGACAGACAGACAGACAGACAGACAGACAGACAGACAGACACAGACACAGACACACAGACACACACACACACACACACACACACACACACACACACACACACACCCCACTACAGTACAGACAGACAGACAGACAGACAGACAGACACACACCCACACACACACACACACACAGACAGACAGACAGACAGAGACAGACACAGACAGACACAGACAGACAGACAGACAGACAGACAGACACACACACAGACACACACACACACACAGTTATATAAATAACAGAAAAATCTAAATGTTATATCTACTTAATGACCTCGCTCCCCTAATTATTAGTCATTTTTAAAGCTTATGATGCAATTATGACATCAGGAAGAGGAGGAAGGATGAAAAATTATTGAATCATTGTTTATTTTTTTTTTTTTTCTCTCTCTCTCCTCTCTCTCTCTCTCTCTCTCTCTCTCTCTCTCTCTCTCTCTCTCTCTCTCTCTCTCTCTCTCTCTCTCTCTCTCTCTCTCTCTTTCCCTCCCCTGTGACCTGCTATATCGCCTCAAGGCATGGCCGGGTAGGGAGCCTCAGGCGTGAGGTCATTAGCGCTGGGGGGACAGGTCAGGTTAAGGGTTTACTTGTTTCACCTCTAAAAGGTGACAGGCGCCCTCAGTTAACTCTCTTCACCTCCTCCCTCACTCAGAATTTAACGAACCTTTATATTTCCCTCTCAATATCTCGTCTTCATGAAGAGTATCTGGCTTACTTTTGTGTCCATGTGATAACACATTTACTAACGATGGTGAATCGAGACTTTCATGCACTCAAAGCAAATATATGGTGTGTTTTTTAAAGAAATAACGAAGGACTGTAGGGTGCCCGATTTCAACTGAATTTTTTCAACCAATAAGAGGCCACAGCGAGGCTGGCCTGACAAGCTCCTCCTCGGGGGAGGAGAGTTTGGCTCTAAGGTTCTTGAATTGACTATAGTAGTAGTAGTAGTAGTAGTAGTAGTAAATAGTAGTAGTAAATTAATGCAAATCAGTGATAATTTTAGCAGCAGAAAAAAGACATAATATATATCAGGTCACAACGATAATAACGCATCATATTAACATTTGTGGAAGTAGTATTAGTAATCACAAATATAATGATGATGATTATGACATCAGCAACACGTTTTGGTTAGCTCGAGATTCTTTGACAAATGGAATCATGGGAGAGGATGACATGAATGAACATCTAAGTGGCGAGTGAATCTAATATACTATAGGAGTAGCCGTGTGTGTGTGTGTGTGTGTGTGTGTGTGTGTGTGTGTGTGTGTGTGTGTGTGTGTGTGTGTGTGTGTGTGTGTGTTGTGTGTGTGCGTGTGTGTGTGTGTGTGTGTCTGTGTCTGTCTGTTTTGGGTAGCCGAAACTGTAAATTCAATTTTGATGAGAGTAGGCTCAACAAATCGAAAATAAATCGTAGGTGGTAAGCGGCTCGGTCCCATATCGATTGAATAATTTTGAAGGGGGGTTTTGGGCTAAAAACACTTTAGGAGTATTTGGTTACAGAAAAAACTCTACGGTAACGTCTTGCCGCATTCCACAAACTCAGTAGACTCATGGACGTTTGTGTGCGTATGTGAGTGTGTGTGTGTTGGAATCACACGGAACACAAAGGGTTGGAATCACACGGAACGTGGTCTACCCCGAGGCACTTTGACCAGTGACCAACGACAGCAACATCACGATTGGAGTTTGCAATCACATGTTGTCTAATATATACTACTACTACAAACATCAATACATGGGTCCGAAGGGCCCACAAGCACTTGTGGACACCTAAGTGGCGAGTGACCGTGCATGACAGAGCGAGAAGCGGAAAGTGGGAAAGGAAGAGGAGGAGGAGGAGGAGGAGGAGGAGGAGGAGGAGGAGGAGGAGGAGGAGGAGGAGGAGGAATACAAAGGAATACAAAGGAAGAATAGACAGCAACAGCCCTACTGGGCCAAACTAGGCTGTCTGTGTGACTACTTTCTACTACTATAGTTTCTACGTGTTAGAGGTAAAAGAATAGTAAAGTTAAAGGCTCCTCCCCACCCACCTCTCCCTCCGGCCGAGGCCGGCAGGAAAAAAGTGAGAAAAAAGCACCATACAGTATAGAAAAACTGCAATGAAATTTTATAGGAAAGATTGAAGGAGAGACATACTCTAAACCCGTGAATAATAAAACAAGGACAAAATGAAGTGGAGAAAATTGAGCGGTTGAGAATAATTTGAGCAAATTTGAAATCAGTTACAAGGACGAAGAGGAGGAGGAGGAGGAGGAGGAGGAGGAGGAGGAGGAGGAGGAGGAGGAGGAGGAGGAGGAGGAGGAGGAGGTGACAGGATGGAGGAGGAGAAAAATTGAAGGAAAATTGATAAAGCAAGGTTGAATTGAGACGGTACATATATATATTTTCTTGGAACGCTGTTTTTTTCTATTGTGTTATATTCGTCGCGGTTCAGATTGGCACTGTGACGTGGGCTTCCTCCAGTATCTATGAACGAGAGGCGGGAGGGAGCAAGGCCAAGTGCTAGGATGCGGGTTCTCTCGGGACTTTCTCCGCGGGAGATTATGACGCCTACTCGGCATTAGGCGTCAGAAAGCATGTCTTGATGCAATGAAAGATGATTACAGTAACAAGGGCATCAATTACAGTCGCTGTCCTTGCATTAGCAGTAGCAGTAGCAGTAGTAGTAATAGTAGTAGTAGTAGTAGTAGTAGTAGTAATGGTAGTAGTAGTAGTAGTAGTAGTAGTAGTAGTAGTAGTAGTAGTAGTAGTAGTAGTAGTAGTAGTAGTAGTAGTAGTAGTAGTGGTGGTAGTAGTAGTAGTAAATTAATGCAAATCAGTGATAATTTTAGCAGTAGAAAAAATACAAAATTTATGACAGGTCACAATGGTAATAACGCATTATTTTTAACATTTGTGGAAGTAGTATTAGTAATCACAAATATAATGATGATGATTATGACATCAGCAACACGTTTTGGTTAGCTCGAGATTCTTTGACAAATGGAATCATGGGAGAGGATGAGTGAATGAACATGATGAATGGGCATCTAAGTGGCGAGTGACCCTGCATGGCAGAGCGAGAAGCGAAGGGTGGGAAAGGAGGAGCAGACAGGATGGAGGAGGAGGAGAAAAATTGAAGGAAAATTAATAAAGCAATTCAAAAGGTTGATGAGACGTACAAATATTTTCTTGGAATGGTGTTTTTTGCTATTGTGTTCTATCTCTGGTTGCCAAGCTTTATTGCAGCATCAGAGAGAGAGAGAGAGAGAGAGAGAGAGAGAGAGAGAGAGAGAGAGAAGAGAGAGAGAGAGAGAGAGTAAGGCAACAGAGGGAAGCGGCTCATCAAAACGTCATTACACCCTCAGGGGCAGCTGGTGGCTCTCACCACCTGCCACGCTATTCAACGACCCGCAAGCGGCATCATCCTCACCACAATCAGGCGGCGGCGGGATTACTAAGTTACATGCCAGACTAGAGGGTGAGCCCTGAACACCGTAAACCGTAAACTGGCTTGTGAAGCAACTATAGTGGTGTTATAATTAGGGGCAGGCGGCCATCCATCCTATACTGCGCTTGTTTCTTTCGCTTCAATGTCGGATTAAAAAGCTTAACAAACTTTTGTGATTCGTCATAATACCTTCAAGTGGGAGGGAAAACTATGGTGATATCAAACTTTTCTTTGTTTTCCGTAATGGTTTGAAATGTTGTGTTGACGGGGTATTGTGCGTACAGCGTCGCGACACCGTGACGCTACAGCTTTACGCCGACACGTGCGTCTGTAAAGGTGATGTTAGCGGTGGAACCAAGGATATACCTCTATACAGGGCCGGATTTAGGAGTGGGCAAAGTGGGCAGCTGCCCAGGGGCCTCCACAGGTCTAAATCCGGCCCTGCCTCTATATATTATCCTTGGGTGGAACAGACATGTGACTTACCTGCGGCTATGGCATGAGCGCCCACGCACACGCCACTAGAGGACGTCAGGAGGAGAAGACCCCACTGCCATCGGCCCTCGGCCCCAACGCTGGACAGCAGCCGGTCAAACCAGTAGCGTCGCTCCTTCTTTTCCTCTGGCGGCTCCGAGCCCTTGCCGTCCAAGATCAAAAAGTCATCCGCCATCGCTTTGTCTTTTAGTATGTCACGCGAGGACTCCATCTGCCGCCGCCTGATTGCACTGATGGGATGCTGCTGCTATTACACCTCCTGCCGGGGATGTGAGGGTGCTGTGCCGCAGGGGTGCTAGGAGGGCTGCGGCGTGCTGTTATGGAGAGAGAGAGAGAGAGAGAGAGAGAGAGAGAGAGAGAGGAAGAGAGGAGAGAGAGAGAGAGAGAGAGAGAGAGAGAGAGAGAGAGAGAGAGAGAGAGAGAGAGAGAGAGTTATATTAAGGAATCCAATATTTTTTAGGACAATAAGGGTAAAATATCGACGTGGGGGAGTAGTTTTTCATGTATACTATACTCAATTCAAGAACGCTAGGGCCACATGCCCCTCCCACGAGGTGGAGCTTGTCATATCCTGATTCCCTCTTGATTGAGTGATGGCGTGATGGAGGGTTTGCCGTCAAAATGTACACTAAACACTTCCCCACCCCTGTGGTTCCCTTCCCCACTCCCAGATAACGGTCTGATCTCCCAGGCTCCCACATCCCTTTGTTAATCCCTTAATTTGTCCTTGACTCACGTCAAACTCTCTCTCACACACACACACACACACACACACACACACGTACTGTACGCGCACAAAAACAGTTATATAAATAACAGAAAAATCAAAATTTTATATCTACTTAATGACCTCGCTCCCCTAATTATTAGTAATTTTTAAAGCTTATGATGCAATTATGACATCAGGAAGAGGAGGAAGGAGAAAATTATTGAATCATTGTTGTATTTTTTTTTTCTCTCTCTTCTCTCTCTCTCTCTCTCTCTCTCTCTCTCTCTCTCTCTCTCTCTCTCTCTCTCTCTCACGTCTATTCCCCTGTGGTGACCTGCTATATCGCCTCAAGGCATGGCCGGGTAGGGAGCCTCAGGCTTGAGGTCATTAGGGGCGGGGGGACAGGTCAGGTTAAGGGTTTACTTGTTTCACCTCTAAAAGGTGACAGCGCCATCAGTTGACTCTCTTCACCTCCTCCCTCACTCAGAATTTAACGAACCTTTAAATTTCCCTCTCAATATCTCGTTTTCATGAAGAGTATCTGGCTTACTTTTGTGTCCATGTGATAACACATTTACTAACGATGGTGAATCGAGGACTTTCATGCACTCAAAGCAAATATATGGTGTGTTGTTAAAGAAATAACGAAGGACTGTAGGATGCCCGATTTCCACTGATTTTTTTCAACCAATAAGAGACCACAGCGAAGCTGGCCTGACAAGCTCCTCCTCGGGGGAGGAGAGTTTGGCTCTAAGGTTCTTGAATTGAGTTTAGTAGTAGTTTTTCCTAAAATAAGAAAACAAACAAAACAAATCACAAAATTTAAATGTAGAAACAAACATACAAGTGGATAACACATCAGCTTACTTACTGAAGGGACAACACGGTATCGCTTGGCCCCGGGGACGTTAAGAAGCGACTCAATCAATCAATCATTGGGGGCATACGCCGGGGGGCGCGTCGCCTCGCCCACCCTACGACGCCACTCCCGGGGGTCACCACGCGCGAGCTCCCATGCAGGCTCCTTTCCCATACCAAGCAGCTCTCGACAAGAAACATCAACTTGCCCCAGCCACGAGCCTTGTGGGCGCCCCCTTGGCCTCCTCCACGCCGGATTGTCTCTTACAGATACAACCCGATGGGAAGGATCGGTTTCAGGGTAGCGTGCCACATGCCCATATAGCCGAAGTTGGCGCTGACGGACTATGCAGGTAATAGGCCTCGATTCAGTCTCACGGTGCAATCGCTGATTTGACACGTAATCATCCCAGCGATACCCCATGATTCTGTGAAGACACTTATTACCAAAGGCATTGATTCGTCTCTTCAAGTCACTATTTAGTGTCCATGTCTCACAACCATAGAGTAAGACAGGGATCACAAGCGATTTGAAGATCCGGATCTTTGTCCTCCTGCACAGGTACCGACAACGCCAAATACTCCCGCTGAGAAGCGACTGATGAAATTCAAAGGCAGTACTCAGCTGTCACCTCCGCCTGAATTGTGTGACGTCATGAGGGATTTTACCTTCCATTAATTATTGACCATCACCGCACAGTCGCTCATGATGACCTCGGCAGAATTTTGACATTATTATATAATAGCAAGATGAAAATGACATCGCAGCTACTTTTTATACCCACTTTAAGTCACCGTTGTACTGAGAAAGTTTAAGTTTGCTTCATTATAACCTAAATTCGACACAAATTTTGAAAACACAATGTCTCCTGTAAATATAGCATGTCCGATAGAGTATAAAGTTTTTTTTTTTCCATTTCAGTTTTTTTCTTCAAAACTTATTCGTTAGAGCCACTCCTGGGAAACAAATAATTGATCTCTTTTAAATTCAATTTTTTGGTCAGTGATAAACGTAGAGGAATTCCAACAAAATTTACCATTAAAATGTTGTGCAAGTACAGTTGTAGCGACTAAAGTAGTCACCCCTTTCAGTCTTACCATGTTTCCGTTCTCTACCAATGCGGTCTCTAACAGAGAACCAGCGTAGCACGGGGACTATTCTATTTCGTAGTCTTCAATATTTGTTGTTATTATTATAATGTTCTTGCACTGTATCAGCTCATCAATGTAAGTAATTATATATCAACGTGTCACCAGCAATATATACTGGAAGTGTCTTTGGTGAAACTCGCAAGTCTTGGTCGAGTTTCGCATACACCTTTAAAATCACCATTTATGAAACCTGAAATTTTGTATATATACTCCAGATTTTATGCAATAAAATTAACCTGAACTGACAAAATGAGTATCCTTCATTCCAGTTCAACCATAAGCTATGAACACTCCACCTAGTTACAAATGGTGACCCTGGAGTGTATGCTAATGGTTCCTAGGTGGCTAAAACTGGTGCTGTACATCATGGCATAGAAATGCAATTTCTATGCTTTGCTGGACACATGAGCACACCTCTCCTAGTAGTGGGACCTGCGTCTTCGGAAGCATTCGTCCCATTGCTCCTGCTGTATATTCCTAGCCTCCAGCTTCACTGGTGATCGCTAGGTTGAAAGCGGGATAGGGAGAATTACACTTATACGTGTAGCCGCCACCTAGTCAGGTTTCCCACCCAAACCCCGGCACCTTCTGTGCCTTCCTCAGGGCATTTTTGCCCTCAGACGCCTTACTGCGTCCTCAGCGGCCTATGCGCATTCAGCGCGGCCACTGCCCCGTCAGATGCCTTACTGCGTCCTCAGGCCTATGCGCATTCAGCGCGGCTACTGCCCCTTCACACGGCTCACCGTGTCTTCAGCGGCCTTATGCGCATTTAGCGCGGGCCCTGCTTCCTCCGAGGCGTCACTGCGGCCTATGCGCATTTAGCGCGGCCGCTGCCCCCCTCCAGACGGCTCACCGCGTCCTCAGCGGCCTTATGCGTGTTTAGCGCGGGCCCTGCTTCCTCAAACGCCTCAGTGGCCTATGTGCACTCAGCGCAGCCACTTCACCCTCTGACGCCTCCTTGCGCCCTCAGCACGACCTCACGCGCATTCTGCGCAGCCCCACGGTGTTATTGAATCACTCCACGGCCGCCGCTCGCCGCCCTATGGATTACTCACCACCCTGTGGATTACTCACCGCCCTGTGGATTACTCACCGCCCTGTGGATTACTCACCGCCCTGCGGATTACTCAACCCTCAACTCCACAGTGTTAACGTGACTCACTCCACGGCCGCCGCTCGCCGCCCTATGGATTACTCACCGCCCTGTGGATTACTCACCGCCCTGTGGATTACTCATCACCAGTGCTACTTGCGTAACCGTGTTTCGTTCCCTGAACAACTGGGACACCCGTCCAGTCCACACCTGCGCTTTCACTCAACTTCGCCATGCCTGACGACGACAACCTACCCACTGCAGCAGCAGTGACACTGAGAGCGCCACCTTTCTCTCCACTTAACCCGTCCATGTGGTTCGCTGTCCTGGAATGCGGATTCAAAGCATCCAAAATCACAAACAAGCTCACCCAGTTCACCCACGCCGCTAGTTTCCTGCCTCTCGACGTCCTTCCACAAGTCTCTGACGTAATTTCAAAAGCTTCCACCTCCACCACGCCCTATGAAGATCTGAAGACTGCTATACTCTCAAAACTTCAGCCTTCTATTGCCACCCGCCTTAAAGAGCTGTGCTCCAAGGATGAGTTGGGTGACGAGAAGCCTACAGACCTACTGCATCGCATGAAGCAGCTACTCGGAGAAAAATATAACACTTTCGACCCCGAGTTGTTCAAACTGCTGTTTTACCAACGTCTGCCTCCTGCTACACAGAACGTACTTTTCTGCGTCAAGAACAGCCTAGACCCCGATGCCATCGCTAAGTTAGCAGACGACTTTGTGGCAACCATCCCTACACCACAGGTTTCTACAGTGTCCTCAGTTACGACCCAGGACAACACTCAGCTCGCTCAGCTCACCAAGCTGGTATCACAGCTCACGACTGAGGTCACCTCCCTCAAGCAGCAGCTCACGACTGAAGTCACCTCCCTCAACAGGCAGATCCAGGTACGCCAACGACCCCGCTCCTCCACCCCTCAACACCGCCAGCACCGTCCCCGCTCGAGAAGCCCGGGACTCTGCTGGTACCACATCAACTTTGGCAACAGAGCCTCGAAGTGTGACGCCCCATGCTCATACAAGGCGTCAAAACCAAAAAGGCGAGTATTAGTGCAGCGCGCTGCTCGTCAATCCTCATCGCTGCTCCACCTACACGACAAGCACTCCAACATAAGGTTCCTGATTGATACCGGCGCCGATGTCAGTATCATCCCCGCGACCGCCAATCTACGAACCCTACCTCCAATCTTGCATCTCTTCGCCGCTAACGGGACCAAAATACCTGTTTACACACGGCGCACCTTGAAACTCAATCTCCACCTACGACGTTCTTTCGAATGGACCTTCTATGTCGGGAACGTTTTCCCAAGCAATCCTCGGAGCAGACTTCCTGAGGCACTTCAACCTCTTGGTGGACGTCAAGGGTCAAAAGTTGGTTGACCCACTCACCTCCATCTCCTCCACAGCACGACCAGCGCCAGGACACAGCATGCCTCTCTCTGTCATCCAAAAGGACCACCAGTTCGCCGACCTTCTTAGATCTTTCCCTACGCTGACTCAACCTTACTCAGCCAGCTTGCCCGACAAACACCATGTCACGCATCACATCGAGACCACAGGACCTCCAGTACACGCCAAGGCCCGTCGCCTAGCGCCTCAACGCTACCGGCAAGCCAAGGCCGAGTTCGAGTCTCTGATGCGACAAGGTATTGTGCGGCCCAGCAGCAGCAACTGGTCATCAGCCCTCCACGTCGTCCCCAAGAAGAACGGCGACATACGGCCCTGCGGAGACTACCGTGCCCTCAACTCTCACACCCAAAGGGACAGATACCCGGTGCCAAACATCCAGGATTTCTCGTCCCAACTCATCGGCTCCAACATTTTCTCACGCATAGACCTTGTCAAGGCCTTTCACCAGATCCCAGTCCACCCTGATGACATCCCGAAGACTGCCATCATCACACCTTTCGGCCTGTTCGAGTACGTCAGGATGCCTTTCGGTCTCATGAATGCGGCCCAGACCTTCCAACCTTTCATTGACGAGGTTCTTCGAGGTTTGCCTTCCTGCTTCGCATACATCGACGACCTACTCATCGCGAGCCCAGATGAAGCCTCACACCGCCAGCACCTTCACCAAGTCCTCACCCGCCTGCAAGACTACGGCATACAGATCAACGCGGACAAGTCTGAGTTCGGCGTCACCTCTCTCACCTTCCTCGGCCACACTGTAACTCCAGCAGGTTTCGCTCCACTCCACACGAAGTGTGAAGCCATTCGGCAGTTCCCGAAGCCATCCACCCAGCGTAAACTCAAAGAATTCCTGGGCATGATCAATTACTACAACCGTTTCATCCCACGCTGCTCTCTCCTCCTTCAGCCACTCCACGCCATGATCAGACCCTGTAAGAAGGGTCAATCTGTCACACTGATCTGGACTCCGGATGCTGACGCTGCTTTCCTCGCAGCTAAAAAGGCCCTCAGCGACACAGCCATGTTGTCTTTCCCATCCCCTGACGCGGAGACTTCCATCGTAACGGACGCCTCCGACACTGGGACCGGTGCCATCCTCCAACAACTCGTCGACGGTGCCTGGAAGCCGATTGCCTTTTTCTCACAGAAGCTCAACACGGCCGAAACCAAGTACAGCGCATTCGATCGAGAACTTCTCGCTATCTTCAAGGCCGTCAAGCGTTTCCGCTACTTCATTGAAGGCCGTCACTTCCGTGTATACACCGACCACAAGCCTCTCACTACTACCTTTTTGAAAAACAAGGACTCTTACACCCCACGGCAGTTTCGCCACATGGATTACATCTCTCAATTCACGACCGACATCAGGTACATCAAAGGTGCAGACAACGCCCCCGCAGACGCCCTCTCCCGAAACATCACTGCTGTGACGTCCTTTTCTCTTGACTACGCCGCCATAGCTGCTGACCAGTCCGACGACGCTGATTGAACAAGCTACTGCACAACCCGGCGCTCAAAATGAAGCAACTCACGCTCCCAGGTACCAAGGTCGTCCTCTACGCTGACATCTCTACAGACACCGTCCGTCCCTACCTGCCACAACGACACCGCTACCAGGCTTTTCGTCAGCTCCACGATCTCTCTCACCCCGGCATCCGAGCTACACAGCATCTGATGACGTCCCGTTTCGTATGGGAGGGCATCAACAGAGACGTCAGACATTGGACTCGCACCTGCACCAGCTGTCAAGCCTCCAAGGTGACTCGGCACACCCACTCTCCACCCGGCACTTTCTCACCCGTCACGGAGAGATTCGACCACGTCCACATTGACCTGGTCGGGCCCCTGCCACCTTCTGCCGGTCATCGCTACATCCTCACCTGCGTGGATCGTTTTTCACGTTGGCCCGAAGCCACCCCTATCGCTGACATCACAACGGACACCGTCGCCCACGCCTTCATCACTACCTGGGTCTCCAGGTTCGGTGTCCCACTCAGCCTCACCTCAGATCGTGGCGGCCAGTTCGAGGCCAAAGTATGGAACAAGGTCATGACCCTGCTCGGCATCCGCCGCTACAGGACTTCCAGCTACCACCCACAGGCCAACGGCATGGTCGAACGTTTCCATCGCCAATTAAAGTCCTCCCTCATGGCTTCCGCCCAACGAGAGATTTGGCCCCTGGCTCTCCCCATCGTTCTCCTCGGCATCAGATCATCCCTGAAGGAGGACCTGCACCACTCCTCGGCTGAGCTGGTTTACGGCACCAGTCTTAGACTCCCAGGTGAACTCCTGGTGAAAACACCCGACCCTGCACCCTGCAGTGTCCACGACTTCGCCTCTCGCCTCAAAAGCACTATGGGAAGCCTTCAGCCAGTGCAGCCTCGTTCTTCCCCAAAGAAGACCTTTGTGAGCCAGGACCTCGACACCTGCACCCACGTTTTCGTACGCGTAGATGCCGTTCGCCGGCCTCTAACGCAGCCCTACCAAGGCCCCTACCTCGTCCTGAGAAGGACCAGGAAGACTGTCACCATTGACAGAAACGGTACTCAGGACGCAGTGGCCATCGACCGCGTCAAACCGGCATACCTGTTGGCCCCAGAGCAAGCCCACATCGCTACCATCACATCGCCAACACCCAGGCAACGCCGCTCTACAAAAGCTCTACAACGCCGCTCTCCGCTCAGTCTCGTTCCTCCTCCCGCGTCACTAGGGGGGGGGTACTGTAGCGACTAAAGTAGTCACCCCTTTCAGTCTTACCATGTTTCCGTTCTCTACCAGTGCGGTCTCTAACAGAGAACCAGCGTAGCACGGGGACTATTCTATTTCGTAGTCTTCAATATTTGTTGTTATTATTATAATGTTCTTGCACTGTATCAGCTCATCAATGTAAGTAATTATATATCAACGTGTCACCAGCAATATATACTGGAAGTGTCTTTGGTGAAACTCGCAAGTCTTGGTCGAGTTTCGCATACACCTTTAAAATCACCATTTATGAAACCTGAAATTTTGTATATATACTCCAGATTTTATGCAATAAAATTAACCTGAACTGACAAAATGAGTATCCTTCATTCCAGTTCAACCATAAGCTATGAACACTCCACCTAGTTACACAGTCACCTGCAGTGGTTGTCCTACCGCCTTTGACACTTCAAGCCCTATATTCGAGGTCAGACGACATATGCCAACTACCCACTGACAGGAGCAGTCATTGGCTGTGATTCTTGTGACTTGTCAATAAGGCCCGCCTCCTGCCCTCTCCCCCACCCTCTCTCCCTTTCCTCCCTCTCTCTCCCATTCCTCTCTCTCTCTCTCTCTCTCTCCTCTCTCTCTCTCTCTCTCTCTCGTCTCTCTCTCTCTCTCTCTCTCTCTCTCTCTCTCTCTCTCTCTCTCTCTCTCCTCTCCCTCTCTCTCTCTCTCTCTCTCTCTCTCTCTCTCTCTCTCTCTCTCTCTCTCTCTCTCTCTCTCTCTCTCTCTCTCTCTCTCTGTGTGTGTGTGTGTGTGTGTGAATGATAATATACAAAAACCAAAGATGAAGAGGCCCCGGCGTGTCACTCTGTTGTCCCCTGTGGGGGATATGGACGTGGACGCCCAGGCCCCCGTGTTGTCGCAGGACCCGGTCCCCTTAGAGGTAGCGGCCATTGGCGGGGTGTTGCAGCTTGCTGTGGCACCCCGCCATGACGCCGCCACCCAATGCAGCCCGCTTCCCTCTCTGGTCGAAAATGGGATGCAGATGACTGGCCAGCACTATACTTTTAAGGTGAACGCCCTACTCGCACTGCTTCTGTCGTACGAGTTCCTGGTCAGCCAGGAGGGTGCGGCGGTTCGCTCCCATATCTCGCACCAGCCTGCCTTTTCGTACGTGCAGCAGGCGCTGCGTGCGGGCCGTGAGCCTGGCGTGCGCCTGCCCACTGAGAGGCCGATTGCCATGCCGGTCTTTCGTCACCACCGTGGAGAGAGTGCTTGGGCGAGCTACGAGCCCACCGCCGGGATCAATTGACTGCTTATGTTTGTACAATTCATTGCATGTATTTATTTCCATTTATTATGCCCATTATTGTACTGGTCTGCCTGACGCCTGGCATAACTACATGAGCGAGTGAATAGTGTGTGTGTGTGTATGTGTGTGTGTGTGTGTGTGTGTGTGTGTGTGTGTGTGTGTGTGTGTGTGTGTGTGTGTGTGTGTGTGTGTGTGTGTGTGTGTGTGATAATATACAAACACTAAAGATGAAGAGTGTTGCTTGGGAGATAATATATATATATATATATATATATATATATATATATATATATATATATATATATATATATTATATATATATATATATATATATATATATATATATATATATATATATATAGTTATAAGTGCTACTATAGCGTGCGGTCTACATCGGGGCCTGCAGTCTACGCTCCCCTAACGTGCGGTCTACAAAGATCCCGCCTGACCTGACCTGACCTGACTACCCCATAGCTTTAATGTGCATTCTAACAAGTCCACACCTGACCTGACCTTACCTGACCTGAGTACCGGGACCCTACTCAACCTTATAAAATAGGAATCAACGAAGTAATGTCTTGGTATCCTCCTAAAATTCAAGCCGGAAACATCAGTCTGACACACTTAACCCTCTACAATGGTGTTGAAAGAATTCTACAGAAGTGTCATCTTGACAGAAGAAACAGCGGTTAAGTTTTTACGTGAAAGCAATCTTCTGGACACACTACAAGAAGCAGAGCCTTGTCATCAATGTGGTAGTGTTATGTAAGAAAAAAAAAAATGACAGGGGTGGGGAATATCGGCCTGTGCTTAATAAATTACTTACTAAAGTTTTGTTTTTTCTATAATACTCTACTGTATAATAGACAATATCATATAGCAACAGTAAATTGCAGCCTATTTTAAAGATCATGAGGTGTTATTAACATATTAACATACATATTTTGTTAGATCATATTAACATCTCTCATCGAGGCCGGCCGGTGCGTGTGTGGGGACTCTCTCTCTCTCTCTCTCTCTGGAGTTCACCTCGCGCCTCGGTGGGAGGCGGACCTCTTTCCCGTCCTCTCCTCTCTCCGCTTGTTTGTCGTGTGTGGTTGAGTTTACTCCCACCATGGCCACTGCGAAGAGGCGCCGCGAGGACCCTGACGACAACAGCTTCACCCTCGTCCAGAGGGAGCGCTTCAGGGTGAAGAGGCCTCCCTCTCCACAGCAGAGTGGTGGCACGGCTTCGGAGCAAACTATCCCGGTATGGAGGATCGTCCGGCATGACGACTTTCCTGGCCCGTATCAGCTTGTTCGGTGGTTAGAGAGCGAGCTCCGACTCGCCCTCAAGGTGGATGTCTCCGCCTCCGGGTAGTTCCTTCTCCGGGGGGCGTCTAGGGACGCCGCCGCCACCCTCCAGGAAGTAGCTGATGGCCAACCACGGGGCATTGTGTTGGCACGGAGGGAAACCAGCAGGAGAGGTGTCCTCGTTGGATACCCCACTGGCCTCCCCCTGGACCCTGTATTGGAGCACCCGCTCGTCGAGACGGCGGTGCGGTGCTCATACAACGCGGGCCTTAAGCGGCACCTCCCGACCCGGCAGGTTCAGCTGACGCTGCGGGGGCACGTCCCCGCTGCCCTGGACCTTGGCTGCTTCGGGACTTTCGCGGTGCGCAGGTTCATCCAGGAACCTGTCCGTTGTTACCGCTGCCAGGCGTTTGGGCACTACCAGCGCCAGTGTCAGCGGCGGCGGGAGCTGTGTGGTGTGTGCAGTGGGGAGCACGCTTCACGGGACTGTGTCCGCCGCCTACGGGAGGGTGGGGAGCGGCCCGTGGCTCGGTGCCCCAACTGCGGTGCCAGGCATCACGCCTGGAATCCGCGCTGCCCTGCCCGGCTCCGGCAGATTCCTGGGTCCACGGTACCTCGCCAGCTGCAGTGGAAGGAGGCTCCTTTGCTTCCACCTCGGTCTGCACCCCAGCCCCCCGCTCCACGGATTGAAGACGCCGCCAAGACCCGACGGCCCCGCCGCAGGAGAAGGAAGAAGAGGCCCCGGCGTGTCACTCTGTTGTCCCCTGTGGGGGATATGGACGTGGACGCCCAGGCCCCCGTGTTGTGACCCGGTCCCGGTCCCGGACCCGGTCCCCTTAGAGGTAGCGGCCATTGGCGGGGTGTTGCAGCCTGCTGTGACGCCGCCACCCAATGCAGCCCGCTTCCCTCTCTGGTCGAAAATGGGATGCAGATGACTGGCCAGCATTATACTTTTAAGGTGAACGCCCTACTCGCACTGCTTCTGTCGTACGAGTTCCTGGTCAGCCAGGAGGGTGCGGCGGTTCGCTCCCATATCTCGCACCAGCCTGCCTTTTCGTACGTGCAGCAGGCGCTGCGTGCGGGCCGTGAGCCTGGCGTGCGCCTGCCCACTGAGAGGCCGATTGCCATGCCGGTCTTTCGTCACCACCGTGGAGAGAGTGCTTGGGTGAGCTACGAGCCCACCGCCGGGATCAATTGACTGCTTATGTTTGTACAATTCATTGCATGTATTTATTTCCATTTATTATGCTCATTATTGTACTTGTCTGCCTGACGCCTGTGGGTGTAATAAATTAATTCCAACAAAAAAAAAAAAATCTCTCTCTCTCTCTCAAACTGGCAAAAATAAGCGACAATCGGAGAGAGACAGAGAGAGAGTGTGTGTAATGGACAGCGACAGAGTAAACTAGGGGGGGGGGGGGGGCACTCAGTAGAGCGCATACCTCCGCCCGCATATAAAAAAGTAAAAAAAAAAAAAAAAAAAAAAAATATATATATATATATATATATATATATATATATATATATATATATATATATATATATATATATATATTATATATATATATATATATATATATATATATATATATATATATATATATATATATGCACTCAGTATAGGCGCATACCTCCTGCGGAATATTTCATCAATTGGTTGCCATGGCAACAGTTGTCAATAGATTTCATCCAAAATTAAACCAGTTCTTCCTTATATAAAATACACTTGGTATACTGAGTTTGGTCGAAATCTATTCGTAACTTTTCGAGAAATCCTGTACACTAACAAACAGACAGACAGATCGGGGTGAAAACATAACCCCTCCAACCTCGTTGGCGGAGGTAATAATGTGGAGAAGGAAGAAAGGGAGAGGAGAGGAGTGAATCGAGACGGGGGTGGAAGGGGGAGGCAGTGGGCAGGAAATAGACAGAAGGATGGAAGGATGAGGAGGAAGGAAGGGTGCGAGGAGGGCGGGTGATTAAAGGAGGCAGGGAGGGAACTTAAGCCTTAAGGCCTGTCCAGACTAGGGGTGATGAGGCTGGCGGTGAGGCTGGCGCTGTTAAATTTCGACTGTTTCAACACCGCCAGGCTGATGCTGGGCCGCTCCAACCCTCCCCGATATTTGCCGCACTGCCCTCGTCATTCAGGCATCAGACATCAGTGCTCGACATGCTCCAGCGAAGGCAGGTCGTATATCGCAGCGCTCCGTGAAAAAATGTCTTGTTCAAGTTGTACTAACCACGTTGAGTGGACACGGAGCAATACTTTTTACTTGATTGAATTATTGAAGCAGCATCCGTGCATCTGGGATGTTAAATCCCACCACTACTACTACTACTACTACTACTACTACTACTACTACTACTACTACTACTACTACTACTACTTCTACTACTACCACTACTACTACTACTACTACTACTACTACTACTACTACACTACTACTACTACTACTACTACTACTACTACTACTACTACTACTACTACTACTACTAACACTATTACTACTACTACCACTACTACTAACACTATTACTACTACTACTACTACTACTACCACCACTACTACTACTACTACTACTACTACTACTACTACTACTACTAACACTATTACTACTACTACTACTACTACTACTACTACTACTACTACTACTACTACTACTAACACTATTACTACTACTACTACTACTACTAACACTATTCCTACTACTACTACTACTACTACTACCACTACCACTACTACTACTACTACTACTACTTACACTATTACTACTACTACTACTACTACTACCACTACTACTACTACTACTACTACCTGAACTGCCCCGCACCGCCAGTTCAGGGGGTTTTTGTTCCAAAAAGCCTTTTTACGTTCAAGATTGAAAAAAATTCACTGATGACAAAGTTGTAGAACTTAAAATACTCTATCGGAAGGTAGGCCTCAAAATTGCCTTCAGACCTACATTAAGTCCGCCAGACGCCAGGTAGCTCAGCTGAAAGCCACTTCGTGACACTTTACACTCACAAAAAGCCACTTAGTTTCGAATTTTTTTTTTTTTACTGACGACAAAGTTGTAGAGCTCAAAAACCCCTATCGGAAGTGTGGCCTCGAAATTGCCTTCAAACCTATATTAAGTCCGCCAGACGCCGGAAAGCTCAAAAAATGGACAGTGAAAATTGATGTTTTGGGGGTACAGTCACTCCACCTAAATCGCGAACACACAGGCCTCGGATCCTCTCCTTCCATTTCCTTTTCGTATTTTCCAATAAATTATCGTTCATATTCTCAAAGTCTGTACAAAGCATTCCTCCTCCTTCCCCTGGGATGTTGTTAATCCCACGGGGGCCATCTCTCCCTCCCTCGCCATCTCTCTCTCTCGCTCTCTCTCTCTCCCCTCTCTCTCTCTCTCTCTCTCTTCTCTCTCTCTCTCCCCTCTCTCTCTCCTTTTCTCTCTCTCTCTCTCTCTCTTTTCTCGCTCTCCCCTTCGCTCTCTGTCACGTCATCTTTTTCTTCCCTCCCATTCCTCTAATTTCAGTAACCCTTTCCCCCCTTTCTCCCATCTCTCTCTCTCTTTTCCTCTCTCTCTCTCTCTCTCTCTCTCTCTCTCTCTCTCTCTCTCTCTCTCTCTCTCTCTCTCTCTCTCTCTCTCTCCTTTCTCTCTCTCTCTCTCTGTCACGTCCCTCTTTTTCTTCCCTCCCATTCCTCTTAAATTTCAGTAACCCTTTCTCCCTTTCTCCTTCCTCTACTCTTTTGTCTCCCTCCCTTCTCCCTCCCTATCTCCTTCCCTTACCTGCTTCTTACAACCCTGTTCTCCTACCTGGTGGTCCTTCTGTCTCCCCCCTCCCTTCCCTCCCTTCATCTTTCCTTTCTGTCTCCCTCCCTCCTCCTCCTTCCTTCCGTCTCCTTCGTCTACTCCTTCTCCTCCTACTCTCTCCCCTGTAACAACCTGTCTTAGTGTCATTGCGGACTTAACTATAATANGAAGAGAGCAAATGGCAGGACAAGAAAGAGGTGGAACAGTGAGGACGACAAGGCCAGGAAGAAAGAAACAGTCAAATAGGAAGTATAGGAGTCTGAGAAAGAATAGGTCAAACAGTGAAGCTGAAAGAATAGAGTATGAAAGGGCATGGGAAGAGTATAAGAGTAAGCAAAAGGAGGTGAAATGCTTGGTGAGGAAGGCGCGCAAGAGTGAATGAAGAGAGAAAAGTTATCAGAGAACTAAGGGAAAAAGGTGAGTGAGGAAGGAGGTAGGGAACGGTATAAGTTCTTGAGAGGAGAAGAGAGTAAGCATACAGGAAATGTAGAAGAACTAGTGGTGAATGGCAGGTCACTAAGGGAGAAAAAGGAAATGGTCAGAGCTGTAGAAGACTTCTGGAAAGATATTGGAGGTGTGAATGAGCCTGATAGTGACTTAGGGAACGTCACCTTAGGGAGGAAAATAGAGGAAATGATGGATGAAGAAATTAGAATGGATGAGATTGAAGGGTATGTAAGAAAACTGAAAAATGGAAAGGCCCCTGGAATGGACGGTATCCCGAATGAATTATATAGAGAGGGAGGTGAGGGAGTAATTGAGGGAATGCATGAGTTGTTTGGACATATATGGAGAGAGGAAAGGGTGCCTGGTGCCTGGAATGACAGTAGAGTGACCCTCATACATAAGGGAGGACACAAGAGTAGGAAGGAGATTAAAAATTACAGGCCAATAGCGGTGTGTGACACGGTATGTAAGATTTTCTGTGGTGTACTGAATGAAAGACTAGGTGAAGTTGTGGAAAGAAATAAGGTGATGGGTGAAGAGCAGAATGGATTCAGAAAAGACAGAAGAGGTGAGGACAATATGTTTGTAATGAATGAAGTGATTGAGAGAACAAGGAAGGAGGGAAGAAATAAATATCTAGCCTTTCTAGATATTGAGAAAGCGTATGACAGAGTGGATAGGAGAATGTTATGTAAGGTATTGGAGACGATTGGCATGAGTGAGAAGGTTGTTAAAATAATAAGCAACATGTATGAGAACACACAGGCCAAGTTCAGTATGGGTGACCTCGAGACTGGATGGGTGAATAGTAAGAGAGGAGTAAGACAGGGCTGTGTCCTTTCTCCTCTACTTTTTGGATTATATGTTGAGGAAATGGCAGTGAGAGTGAAGCGTACAGGTCTGGGTGTGAAAATTGGAGATGAAGTGTTGAGTGTACTGATGTATGCAGATGATCCTTAGTGAAAACCACAATGAGCTACAAGAGATGCTGAATGCTGTGACTGAGTATGGAAGGGACTTCAACGTTAGGCTCAGTAAGGAGAAGAGTCAAGTGTTGGTGGTGAATGGGGATGACTCTGATGATGACAGGATTTGGATGGTGGGTGGGAATGAAATAAAGAGAACGAAAGAGTACAAGTATCTGGGTATTTGGTTGGATGATAAAGGCTGTGAGAAAACTAAACATGAGAGGATAGCTAGAGCCAACCAGTGGGTTGGAAGGCTAAGCAGTGTGGCAAGATGTCGGGCCAACAAGTATGAAGTGGTGTGAGGACTATGGAAGGGTGTGGCAGTCCCTAGCATTATGTATGGCCTGGAAACAATGGTGTGGTCTAGGAAGGAGTTGGACAGATTGGAAGTAACACAGAACAAAGCAGGCAGAATAGCATTAGGAGCCAATAGGTATGTGGCAGTGGAAGCGATTAGAGGAGACATGGGATGGAGCACGTTCAGATGTGATGCCAGGGTTTTTAAGTTGCTGACACCTTTGGGTTGAATGATATTAATTTGTTAGAATTCTTCATTGACTAATAAGATATCCTCGTCACAACTGAATTGGGAAGAACTTGGGGTTAGTAAGAGGAAGTGCTGCCACCAGTCCAGACGAGTAGTTCTATGGTTTACTCCCTGAACACGATTTACTATATGAGAATTATTGGTAGTCGGGGTGGGTACTTATTATTACACCGAGTGAGGCTGAAACTCTTTTTGAAACGTGGGGAAGTATTTCCATAACAAGGGAATAATCACCTGGGGTTTTTGCAATAAACACAAGAAGCTATACTTTAAACATCATCCGGTTTATTCACCATGAAATATTATTTCTCTTGTTTGAGAACCTAGATACATGTATAACTCTTATTTTGGCGCAGGAAAGCTCTACAGAGCATAACCTACCTCACTGAATTATATTCTTAGAACTACCATCTATGTCCGTATCAACTGAGCACTATAGGTATACATGGAATATATATATATATAGGAGAGAAAATGTGAGAGTAATGGGTTGGTGTGGGATTCACTGTACCATGTGGCCTGGTTTCTTTTCCGGCAGAGACACTCGCCGGAGCCTTGAAGGAAGCGGAGAGACGACTTATTTAATAACACTTATAAGGACAGGCCAGGCCTCCTATGCGTTAATGAAACCTAAACAACTACCTATATATAGATATATAGATAGATATATTATAACAAGGAGGGGGGTGAGAAATAGGGGCGAGTTACTGCATATCTTACCTTGAAGGAAGCGGAGAGACGACTAACCTCCTCGTGGTATACCAAGGCAAAGTTGGGAGGAGAAGCGGGAAAAAAAAGAAGATGTTCGGATACTTATGAGACTTCCCCTGAAGGGGATATAAGACTTCGAATGACTAATTAGCTAACGAAGCACGTATACATATGAAATGGCTGCCTATAATGCAGTTTTTTTAATTTGATAGAGAAGAATTTAATACGTTTATTCTAATATCCGGGGAAAGGTGTTACTTCCTTTCGGTCAAGCCCGCGAACGCGTTTTATAGAGTGACGGGGTAAGAGGAGTCGAAAAAAAAAAAAGGTTGGTCGACTTTTAATTTAGCGAATAACTCGACTAACCCACCCATTTATAAACGTAATCTGTCATTATTGTGTCTGTTTTGAAGGACATTAAGAATCTAAGAGTGTTTTTCGATCTGTCAGGAGGGTGAGGGGAGGATGAAAAGTTTTGACTCTACTAGTTATTGACGGTCGCGAAATAAATGTCCCACACATTTGGACTTGTGTTCTGAGTGTATGGAGGGGGAGGGGGAGGGGGGGAGATAGAAGTGGGAGAAAGAAAGAAAGATGGTAGAAAGAAAAAAGATAAATATTACGAGAACAGAAAAGATTTGATTGGCCTTAGTATAATCAAAATAACCTGTTTCTCCATATGCTGGACCTAGGCGATAACTTGCCCCAGACCAAACATATGGTTATTGAGACCTTTTTCCTTCTTACAGATACATAATCCGGGAATCGTATGATGGGAATTTCCATCCTGTCTCTCCGAATTTCCGGGCATTACACAGAGAGAGGATAGCAAAGGCAGGACTGAGGTACAGAGCTAGACTGCAACGAATGGATGACAGCAAATGGGCAAGTAAGGTTTGGGACTGGAATATGTATGGGAAGTGGATGAAAGACTCAGTAAAAGTGGAAAGATGGACAGGTGAACTGGGAATGTTTGTGACAGGAGTGATGAGACATGGGAGTATGGCTGTATGCAAAAAGGAAATAAATAGGAGAGTGGAAGAGAAAGGGAAAGAAGAATGGCTGAGGGGAATGAGTGAGAAATCAACACTGGAATGGTACAGGAGAAAGGACCAGCCACGGTATGAAAGGTTCTATGATGGTGGCTATGGAGGGGATTTACTCTTCAGAGCCAGGACAAAATCGCTGGAGGTAAATAGTCGTATGTACAGATGGAAGAATGGTGGCAGCAAGGTGTGTGTGATGTGTGTGAGAATAGAAATGATGCGTGTGGTTTTGACTGAAATGGGAGGTGACATGAACGAGGTGGTTGAAAGGACAGGAAGAGAATCCCAGCAAACACAAAGACGGAGGGCCTCCGGAGGCCCTCCGTATGTCTTACCGGCGGCCCGACGGAAGTGTACGACGTAGGACCGCTGGGAATTTGCTCAGAGGCTCACCGGCGGGCCGCTCCCAGCGGCCCGCCGTAGGGCATATGACCATTTGCCGCTGTTATATTAACTGATTGAGGAATATTTACGGTTACGCTTTCTAAGCATATTGCAGATACAGTAATGTTTTTAGAGGTGTTGCACAGACCATTAGCCGCTAAAGACTGATGGGCCCGTACCGACAGTCATGCTGAAGGGCGAGCGACAACCTTCGTTGACTGAAGAAGGGTACCATAAAAGGGATATTTTTCGGAACGAAGAGCAGCGACGACGGTCGTCAAAGACACGAAGGTGACCGTGTCTTTGTGCCGACCTACGTCGCTGCTCTTCGTTCCGAAAAATATCTCTTTTATGGTACCCTTCCTGTCAACGAAGGTCGTCGCTCAACCTTCATCATGACTCTCGGTACGGGCCATGGACTATTCAACACCCATAAAACATTACTAAATATGCAATATGCTCTAAGTACAAGCCAAAATATTTTTGTCGTTATCCAGTAATATGATGAAGAGAACCACAAATCACTTTGGACTCCGTTTATTTTTTATTAACACAAATAAATTCCGCATTGGATTTACATGGTGGAACAGCCATGAAGAACGAGATGAATGAAGATTGAATATTTGTAATCGAGATCCATTTCAACATTTAAATCATTTGCAGGCCATACAAAACATACAAAATTATGAACTATAAAATCAACCAGATATTTTTGGTCAACCTTTTCAAACACTCGAATTAGCAGGATTTCCTTCCTGTACCTATCCATCCACCCTCATATACCACTCTGCTGTCATATCATCCTGTCTCTATAATATCATACGCCTTTCCTTTTAACATAAGGGCAGATGCGCTAGGGTCGACTCCACTGTAAATAAATAAATAAATAAATAAATATATATATATATATATATATATATATATTTTATATATATATATATATATATATATATTATATATATTATATATATATATATATATATATATATATAATATATATATATATATATATATATATATATATATATATATATAGTCACTGCAAAAAAAAATTAAGACAAGAACGTCTTCAGATTTTTTGCCCTTCTCAGTGATGTGTTAAAATTTCTTGGGTTTGTCGTATATCTGACATCTCACTGGGCTGGAGGTTAGTCCTCACAGTGCTCCACATCGCTCAGGCTGCACTAAGATATGTATGAAGGGGAGAGGGTTGCCATCTTTGCTCCTTGCGCCTAAATTTCCCCATCACCCCACCTTCCTCTACCCCCTCCCCCAGGTCTACAGATGCATTTTGCCTGACAAATCAATTCATTGTTAAGAAGACACATATAGTCACTTTGTACAGTGGTGGCAAGTCCATGAGCCAGATAGCATGGGAGACGGGAACCTCCAAAAATGCTGTCTCAATCTGGTGCATGCAGGCTCTAAATGATGAGTTGGTAACTAGTTTGGTGGAAAAAGAGTTAGAACGACCTCGGAAAATGTCAAAGACTTGCTTGCTTGGTCTTCTTTGACGTTTTCCGAGGTGGTTCTAACTCTTTTTCCACCAAACTAGTGGTGAGAGATGAGATGGTGTGAGACATGAATTAATAGAAGGGGTAAAAAAAAGTTCCTTTCGCAGGTTTATCCCTCCTCTTCATGTCTCACACCATCTCACCACCACCACCACAGCTGTCACTATAACACACCCTCTTCCTCTTCTAACACACAACTCTTCAACTTACTCTTCTGGAACTCTTATTCTCTTTCTCTCTCAATTTCCATCTTTTACACACTCTTCCAAACCTGAGAAAAAAAGAAAAAAAAATCCCGTATTACAGTTTCTCAAAGGTGAAGGCCATACTGTTGGGAGTAGGTTTACAAGTGCATCATGATGTGTACATTTCTTGATTCACTTGTTCACTTAAAGCACTCCACATTACATATGAAGCATTCAATAAAAAAATTACTTAGAAAGTGAGTTGGGACATGGTGCAGGAAGTCCACCATGTAGACAGGCGTGCTGCAGTGGCTAAAGGGGGAAGAAAGGAAGACATGCTTAGCAATGATCCCAGCAATGACAGAAACAAGCTCCGAAGGGATTCCTGGAAGGAAATGTACAAGAAAATGTACATTCACATGTAGAGGCATTGTTGGCGTTATAGGTAGTTGGGATGTGTCTGATTGAAAAAGATACCTAAATTGCCATTGCACCCTGGTAACCGAATGTTGCATCATGATAGATAAATACATGACATGTAAGCTCTATATTAATTCGACACACAAGTCCTACCTACCTATAACGATAACAGCATAGTTGTGCAAGCAAAGGTATCACTGCATCTGGTATATACATGAACTATGAGGTGCTCGAAAAGTCTGAGGGCAACAAATTTTTTCTTCAATCCAATAGCTGTTGCTGCCTTCATCTGCATTGAGAACACCACCCATGAGTTCAGGAGAGAGAGAGGGGGAGAGAGAAGAGAGGGAGAGAGAGAGAGGAGAGAGAGAGAGAGAGAGAGAGAGAGAGAGAGAGAGAGAGGAGAGAGGAGAGAGAGAGAGAGAGAGAGAGAGAGAGGAGAGAGAGAGAGAGCGAGAGAGAGAGAGAGAGAGAGAATTATAAAAACATGTAAAATTATGATGGCAAATAATATTGCCATTACATTTTTTATAAGCTTTTAAGAGCCTGACACATTCAAACACACTTGTACAATAAAATATTATAAAACAACCATCAAAGGAATACTATATCCATCATTATTATCTTAATCTCACAATACATACCATTTCCTGCATTCTGAAGGCGATGTTCGCCCACTAAATCCACTGGTCCTTTCATCCCTGCTGGTCAAGCGTTGGTAATTTTGGCAACCAGTGCCACCAGCGCCTCAGTTCTGGGGACGTTCCACATACCGAAGTCACAACTCCCCCATGATGTGATGGATCTGCGAGAAGCATTCATAAGTGTTATGTCTCGTAGAAGTGATCAGTATTTTTTTTTTAAAGTAAACATAATTCATGGCCCGAGCAAAAAATAAACTTAAAATCATCCACTTTAAAGCAAAATAAATTACTCACGTGTTACTCAGGTTAGGTTAGTTATCTGCTCTATTGAGGAAAAGAACGTGCTGACTGATTGAGGGTTAAAAAATATCTTCGTGATAAAAAACATAAAATAACAGTCACATAACGGGTGATATTTTCCGCAATAAGGAGGGTTCCCTAAAACCAATCTTTTCCCTAATTTATTATTGAAAAGCAACTAAACCCATTGTTTGCAATAAATAATTCAGTAAAGCTAATTTAATGTACCTTGAATAAAATGTCCATGCATACAATCATCAGCACGCTGCAGTGTATCAAGCACCATGCTGCATCCTGGTCTGCGGCAGTGGTAGATGCTTTATAAAAAAGAGAAAGAACAAAATTAAATGGTAAAGAACATTTCTGCGTCGTCGAGTTCTAAGTTGGTGTTTTACCGTGAATTCCTATCAGTGACAATTCCATGAACATTCTACGGTATTTCAAAACAAAGTTGTTGTTTTTATTTCGGTAATATTTCAATGTTACAAATTTACGGTAACTGGAAATTTCAGTACCTTTAGACTATTAATTTAAGGTTTTCCTCGACTTACAGGTAATTGTATATGTGGGATGTGAATGGCGGAGGAATACAACATTTAATTATTAGTAGCTGTGTGGCCTGCCTTTTCGGTAAACCCCGTACCTCTAACATGGCGCAGTAACAGGCGCTAACCCGACCTATCTGTGACCCAGCAACGACAGTATTGACCTCAGACACAGTACTTGACCTGTTAAACAAAGGCCATGACCTCCCCAGTACCCCATTGACCTCCGACGATGTATTTGACCTATGACCTGACCTAACTAACGGTGTGCTGCGATGAAGAACAGTAGGGGGAGGTGGTGTGGGTGTAGGGGGGGTTGGGGTAGCAGTAGAAATGGTAGTAGTGGTATGGGGTTTTCTGAGAGACAAAGAGGAATAGGAAAGGGAGAAAAGTGGATGAGAGGAGGAAGAGGAAGAGGAGGAGGAGGGGATGGTATGTAGATGGGACAAGGAGGAGGAGGAGGAGGAGGAGGAGGAGGAGGAGGAGGAGGAGGAGGAGGAGGAGGAGGAGGAGGAGGAGGAGGAGGAGGATGGGGAGGAGGAGGAGGAGGAGGATGGAATCCTCTTCCTTCCTCCTCCAGGGTACCAGGGTACCAGGAAAGACCAGGGTACGAATTTTCCTTCCCAAACGGCATTAAAAAATTGACCTCTCTCGCAGCTTTCGGCTTGACCTGAGATTGACTTTCGCTCCGACGCGATGTGACGATATAAAGAGTTGCCAATATAAAAGGTTGCATGGCCCCTACTGCGCATGCGCGGAAAAGCGCAACCTTATTTATCGTTGTTACGGCGATATATTTGGTTGCCTGATAAATAGTGTCACCAAAACACAAGTATTTATTTTCTCATGTAGGTCATTTATCTATACAAGTCAGTGATAACTTCGATCATAGATCACTGTGGTACAGATACAGTGGTATATATGCTTCTTTACATCTTATTTACCATGTAGCTATGTGGCGATGAATGTGGTACCCTGATAAATAGTGTCACCAAAACACAAGTTATATTATTTTCTCATGTAGGTCATTTATTTATACTAGTCAGTGATAACTTCGATCATAGACCACTGTGGTACAGATACAGTGGTATATATGATGACTTGGAAGATACAGAGCGGGCAGGAGCGAGGAATCTACAGCAGAAACCCTAATACACTGCCAGATATACAAAAAACGTAAAACAATTCAATCGCTCCCACCGAAATTGTCAAAACAGCTAAGGACGTTATTCCCGCCCCAAGTCTTTGGCGTCCTACAGTTTTTTGCGCGACTGTAGTAGGGACAGCACAGCTGTACATCGGCAGATGACTAGAACCTGGAGAAAGAAATAATAGATTTATATCAGCACTGGTAATCAGCAAAAAAGACAATGCATGGATGTAGGAGAAAAAAATGGGAGACCAAATACAATAATTGTTTTCACCTGTCACTTTCTTATTGTGATGTCTACATCAAGTATAATAAATATATATAAATATAAATACAAATATAAAGATATATATGGTTTTATATATAACTGTTTTATATATAACAGTTTCAGGAGATGAATGGCAACAGCACTAGTGTCTGTGAGGCTTGTCTCGGTAGCTTGGACAGCATGAGAACAAGCTGAGTTTACCAATGTTTATGGGAGCAATGATAAAATAAATTGTGTGGAATGTATGCCAGAGACAATTACCTCAGTTATGATGTTGCTGCATTTATTTTAATCAAACATTCCTTCTGAGTCTACGTTATCCACAAAACTTTATATTTAATGTTCATAATGTATATACTAGCCATGGGTTATCCCAAAATGGTTTGGCTGGTTAAAGCATGAGTAGGGTGCATGATATTTATATTCCCAGCCGTTATGAATTAGCTTTGACTATGCTGCAAAGATGCTTCGAGAATATAATATTTCTAGTTTTCCGTTGTTATATGTGCATGAATAGTGGGGACTCAATTAAGGCGTCATTGTATATCTTACCGACAACTGTTGCATGTATATGTCGTGTCGTAGTCCTGCAGGTTACGCCATCGGTGTGATGATATGCCTTCACAGTCACGATGGTACCATGTCTGGCAGGCATCGCAAGCAATAATGCAGTCACCCTCCACGTGCGGTTGCCTGCAATGACAAAAAACATCAAATTTGTTACTGTTCACATCACATCTGTTTGGACCCGATTTAACATGGGGGAACATTTCCATTGTACCGTTATTTATGCACCTGGCTAAGTGACTTCTGAGACTTTTTTGTTTCCAGTTACACCTACTTGGATTGATACCAAAACAAACTGCTGTCACCAATACTTTCCTAACCTAACTGGGGCGTTGCGCCTTCACCCCAAACTACTCTGCTAGTTAACTAACCTAACCTGTGCATTTATTACGTAAACCTAACCTTACTGGGGGGTTTTACCTCCCCCAAACCTACCTTGTTAGTTTTAATTACCGACGGCTGTTGTAATTGTTAGAAATACTCCTTATGAGAACGATACATTTAGCAAACGTTTGGGATAGTCTTTGAGGAACATGTCGATAATGACACACAGACGTTGTATTCTTACTGTTAAATATGTCTTTTTCTGTGTCGACCTTCCCGGTGTAGCGATCTCACCAGTTACCCTTGGCCCGAGTAGCTACACCTCACAAATACGCACAGCAACACTGCTCCCTGGGTGAATAGTTATTTGACAATGTATACCAATTCTGATCCTGGGTAAAAACATGGTGGAAACATTGAATGTAGAGTAGTAATTAAAGTAGAAAATAGAACATTTCAAGCGAATGTGCCCTTGCCTGGAACATATACGTACCCTCCCCTTAGGCTTATACTGAAATACTGCTCCATGGGTGAATAGTTGTTTGACAATATATACGTTTTACCCAAGATCAGAATTGGTATACGTGTACTATATTGTCAAACAACTCTTCACCCAGGGAGCAGTGTTTCAGTATACTGGTAGGGTAGTATTCTAGGCAAAGGCACATTCACTTGAAATGTTTTATGTTCTACTTTAATTACTACTCTACATTCAATGTTTCCACCATGTTTTACCCAGGATTACAATTGGTATACATTGTTAAACAACTATTCACCCAGGGAGCAGTGTTTCAGTGCGTATTTGTGCAGTGTAGCTACTCGGGCCAAGGGTAGCTGGTGAGATCGCTACATCCGACGTGGATGCCTGGCTTATTTGTTCTTATTACTATGGAAATCCATTCTGTATTGCCTTGGCACTAATACAATATATAAAGTAGTCAACCAGGAACATACTTGTCGATAATGACACACAGACGTTGTATTCTTACTGTTAAATATGTCTTTTTCTGTGTCACCCTTCCCGCGCATGCCTCCGACGTGGATGCCTGGCTTATTTGTTCTTATTACTATGGAAATCCATTATGTATTGCCTTGGCACTAATACAATATATAAAGTAGTCAACAAGGAACATACTTGTCGATAATGACACACAGACGTTGTATTCTTACTGTTAAATATGTCTTTTTCTGTGTCACCCTTCCCGCGCATGCCTCCGACGTGGATGCCTGGCTTATTTGTTCTTATTACTATGGAAATCCATTCTGTATTGCCTTGGCACTAATACAATATATAAAGTAGTCAACCAGGAACATACTTGTCGATAATGACACACAGACGTTGTATTCTTACTGTTAAATATGCCTTTTTCTGTGTCACCCTTCCCGCGCATGCCTCCGACGTGGATGGGTGAACATGATATGATTTACACATAATAACGCGTTGTTTTGTACAAATACTTAGCCCACCTGTACAATACTGATTATTCAATGTACGACCAAAGTTAAAGCAGGGAACGTTACTGTGTTATTACAAACAGGAGCACAAACCTGCCATGGTGTCCTCGTCCCTTGCAGCTTGTGCCAGGTGCACCAAAACACCCGTATATGTTCATATATATCTAACCACTGGGCTTGTGTCTGATATACAGCGATTGTTCAAGTCTTCTTCTATCATGGACAGCCTTATAGTGTACGGACACTTAGCATTTATGACATAATTTGCCATATTGCTGGCTTGGGGCGGTGGTCGGTGCGAGAGCGGGTGTGACGATATAAAGAGTTGCCAATATAAAAGGTTGCATGGCCCCTACTGCGCATGCGCGGTGGCGTGAGAAACCAAATATATCAGGTAAATAGAAATATCGTCTAAAATCAGTTAAACAATGCTATCCTTCACCAAATGAGGCATCCCACAATAGAAGAATGCCTCATCTATTGCTGTCATCAAGATACTCGCCCAACAGTGGTGTTTACATGAGATATTTTGGTTCTTAGTGTTGCTGCCTGGCCCGCTCTCGCACCGACCACCGCCCCAAGCCAGCAATATGGCAAATTATGTCATAAATGCTAAGTGTCCGTACACTATAAGGCTATAATATAATATCATTACTATTGTATTGAATATTCTTATTAGTAACAAATTAACAAATAATTTAACTTTGCCTGAAAAGCTTAGCTTCATAGAGGCATGCTGCAGCTGTACAACATAATTTGTTAAAACGTTGTCTATCTTAAACAACTGTAAGCTATGAATATATGTTTAAAATGTTTCAAAATGTTTCAAATATTTCAAATGTTTCAAATATCAACATTTCTCATATAGCTTTTCATTTACCATTGCGTAATCTATTACGCTCCTTTTTCCTCCACTTTCACAGGTCTATGTTCCTTTACACTTGATATCATTGTTAAGGAGTATTAGTCGAAAATCTTCCATCAAGTTGACCACCATATTTCCTCCTGGTGCAATAATTATGTAAATATTAAATATGTAAATATGTAGACATTGAATGTATTTTGTATTTTTTTACTCTGGCTAGAAAATTATATGTACATTTTATTATATATATATATTAGATTATCTTGGTAATTTATTTTCTTTCCCATGCTGTATTTTGTATTCTCATAGATATATATTTCAATACCTTTATTAAAAAGAAAAACTATAATATTTAATTTTAGTACCACAATAGTTGAGGCATTGAATGTTATGTTATTGTTGTCCTCTCTTGAAAATTATATGTAGTATAGAGAAATATTTGGCATGTGCTTCTAATCATTACAGGCGTCTCCGTCAGGCCGTCAGTCCCCTGACCCCCACTGCCCCTGGTGCAGGAACGTCTCTTGAGACTATTGAACACTTTCTGCTGCCTCCCGCCAGGTGGCAGCATGCTCAGCAAACGTAAAAGTCCGTGGCGGGGTAGTTGATATTGGTGGTTGCCGGACAGTAAATACTAGAGTAGGATAAACGTCCGGGGGTGGGTAATGGCATCAGACTGTTGCGAATCCCGGACCAGTGCTTCCCCCTATTAGTCCTGGAAAACGAGGTTTGTGTGTACTCTATATATACGTATATATATATATATATATATATAAATAATAATATATATATATATATATATATATATATATATATATATATATATATATATATATATATATATATATATATAATATATATATATATATATATATATATATATATATATTTTTATATATATATATATATATAATATATATATATAATATATATATATATATATATATATACTATATATATATATATATATATAGTATATATATGGTATATATATATATATAGTATATATATAGTATATACAGTATATATATATATATAGTATATATATATATATATATAATATATATATATATATATATTATATATATATATATATATATATATATATATATGTTGATATTTCAGGGTGGCAAAGACACTTGTCATTCTTCGGGTTCTTTATGCGCGTGCAACGTTTCGCCAATGGCACTTTGCATCATTAGTCCAGTCAATCTAGCTGATTTTTTGGCAGAACCTCAAACAAATTGCTAACAAAGGTTATTAACTTGGATATTGGGCATGAATAACCTCTCTTTCGGATAAAAAAAAAGTTTACCAAAATTAACCTTGCCGAAAGGGGTCAACGGCCGCCATCTGTAAAATCCAACGGGGAAGATCTCCGACCCGCCGCCACAAACGGTTTTTTCCTCCTCTTATCCATAATAATTAAGCTAGGTCAATAATTTTTTTACACCAAATGCATGACTATATACTGCCATTACCATACAATTTTCATCAAAATTGGTACAGTAGTTTTTGTGCAAAAAAATTAAAACCGATAAAGGGGTCAACGGCCGCCATCATTTGGCAAGCACTCTACCCAGCTTTATTTCCTTTAATCCTCATCTCTGTATTTCCTTTAATATTTTCTCCACTTTCTGTCCACTCTCTTTTTCTTATATTTCTGCTGTGAAATAGTCTTTCAGACTAAACAGCGTCAACTTCATTACTCACTCATTATTTTTGGCATGATTACTGAACATACACAGGGATGCCAGGCAAACTAATATGACACAACCAGCAATGACAGTGTTTGAATCCGCAGTTCATACATTTAATTTAAGAGGCCAACGATAGGTGGAATTCTTTTTTCTTTTGCCCAAATTGGACCTTAAAAAAAAAAATTTAAATTTAATTTAAATATACTATGATGTAGCTAAAATTTTTGGATTTTATTTGACTAAAATTTTTGGAGGGGCTCCCGAAAAGCCATCCTGAAGGGGACCAAAAATTTTTTCTGAAGGAGTCCATGGTTTAAGGGAGTGACGCTTTTGGGTGGTTTGGTGGGAGGGAATCTTGGTTTTGACCCAGGTGCTAAGAAAGCATGAAGACGTCTGGGGCTTCCTCATGCAGAGGAATGGACAAATTTTAAACCATTATTTTGGGGAACGCTATAAACTGCCAGCGTGTGCGAAATCAATTTTAAAATTGCAAGAAACTAGCAGGCATTCGTTAGGGGAAACTAGTGCCCAGCCCGGGAGGTACTTCAGCAAAAAAAGAGCGAGATGTGAGGGATAAAAAGGAAGCTCTTTGGGGGGGCGTTTCTCTAGACATATGACCCTTTAAAGGGAAGTTTCCGTCCATTCACAGCATTTCAAGTGGAGAAACTGGGGGACAAAAGGGGAATGTGGCAAGAAAAACCCCCATAGAAGAAAATCATAGCTTAAAGGGTTTGGAAAAAAGTCCACGGTACACTTTTAAAAGAAAGGACGGGCCAATTACATTTTGGTAAAAATTTTTTCGCTCAGAAAAGGGAAGCATTTTGGGACTGACCCAAACCAACCCTTTTCCAGGGGACTGTGTGGGAACTCCCAATAACCCCTTTCAAATCAGACCCAGCAAGAACTTTCCCAGTATAAAGCTTTGGGGTTTAACCCCCTGCATTTTTTAATTCTTTCGGACTGCCGCGAGAGGCAAAAAAAACCGGTTTTGGCGGGACGAAAATAGGGGAACTGATTTTCCCCTGTACAACAGGTCCAAAAGTCTTAAAAATCCACAGTATCTTTTAAGATGGGGGGCCACTACTTAAAACGCCTCCCATGGAAAAAAGGTCACACAAATTTGAGAGATCTGTGCCCGATCCCGGGGCAGAATGTCACAACTAGATAGGGAAAAGCATCCCTTGTCTTTGAGGGATATAAATTTTGGCCATCCTTTTAAAGACCGACTCCCGACCCCGAGCGGGGGGGCTCTTTTGGGGTTTTAAGGTGTTACTGACCCCAAAAATGGTGTTCAAATTAAAAAAGGATTTTTTCCTGCTAATCAAAAAAAACAAAAAATTTGGGTTCATCAACTTGCGGGGAAAGATTTTGGGGAAGCGGGGTGGAAAAGTTTTCCATGCATCGGGGAGACGCTGACGTTTTGATTTAAGGGACTGCTCAGAACTGCACAGACGGAAAAAAACCCTTTTAAAATAGCAGATGACACTGCCCTTTTGGTCTTCTAGGGTTATCATCCCAATAGAGATGAGGTTACAATATCTACTTAAACGCCAAAACCCAAAAGGGCCCTAGGGGCCAAAAAGGGTAAAAGTCGGGAAACATAAAAGAGATGAGGAAATTTTGGGAGATGTGGTTTTTTTCCAACATTTTTTTCTCCTCCCTACGGGGTTGTGATTGCACCCAGTTTCAGGGAATTTGGGGAAGGCGGGCCCCCCTTCGAAAGGGGGAAAAAATAGAAATTCCCTAAAAGGGCAGAAGTTTTGGAAAGGGGTACAGTTCAGAAAGGTTTTTGGGAAGCGGGGGAAAAGGCTTTAGTGTCCCTGTACAATGGTAAGGGGGGGGGAAAAACATCAATCATCCCCGACTGAGGCGTTTTAAGGGAAAAAGGTTTTGTAAAAAGCTCAAAGTATGTTGGGCCCAAAATCTTGCCCAACAAGAGCAGAAACAAAAATTCCACCCCCTTTTGAGTTTATTTTCCAAAAATTCAGGAAGGAAAGGTAAAAACCAGCTAAAACCGACGAGGGGGATGGAAACTTTCAGATGGAAAATTAAAACCCAAAATCATGACGACTGCCAGTGGTCCGAAAATTTTGGTTGGGCTAAAATTTAAAGGTGTAACTGTACTTCATGGGGTAGTAAAAGCAAGATGCATTTTGCGGGGAAACATGCTTTCCCCTTTTTAAATTTGGGTTTTGGTGATTGAAAAAGGCCTCCACTGCCCCAAAACTAAACCAACAGCCAGATTTTGATGATGATGAAATTCCCTTTGTGACTAGTTTTTGGGACAAAAAATTTTTTTTGGTCCTTTTTCCATGAACTTTTTCTTTTGGGGGTTTTCCCAAGACCCTTTGCCCCAGAAATTCAAACCAAACCGGGACCTTTCCATTTTTGGGAAGTTGTACTTATTTTGGACCTTTTTTTTATGAAAATGTGGGAATTTAAAATTGGGGAAAATTGTTCCCTTGGAAAAAGGTTTAACTTAGTTTTTTTTTTTGTCCCCCTTTTTATATTTCATATTTGTTAAGAAAAAAAAAAAAAGCTGAAAACAAGGGCCCGGGGGCTGTCTTTTCTGGTTTTATTTTATTGTTAAGCATATAGCTACCTATCATTAAAATTTTTAAAAACACCAAAAAAATGTCAAGCTGGCTTGGGGGGGGCCCCTGTGTGGGTTTTCTTTGCAAAAAATTTTTTTTTTATTTCTAATTTTTTTGGGGTTTTTAAAATTTTTTTGCAAAAAAAACTACGTCCCAAATTTTTTGATGAAAAGTGAAAGGGTAATGGCGTACAAGTCTTTGGCTTTTGGGTTTAAAAAAAAATTTATTGCCCCTCCCTTAATTTTTTTAGGGAAATAAGGGGAAAGGAAAAAAAAACCTTTTGGTGGCGGGGGGTTTGGGAGATCTTCCCCGTTGGTTTTAACAGATGGCGGGACGTTGCCCCCCCTTTGGGAAAGGGTTTAAAATTTTTTTGGTTTAAATTTTTTTTTACCCAAAAAGAGGGGTTTATTCATCCCCAAAAATACCCAAAATTTAAAAAACCCTTTTTTTAGAAATTTGTTTGGGGTTCAGAAAACATTTTAAACTAGACACATCAGGTTTAGGCATGGTGAGAGTTAGTTTCCCGTGCGGTCTTTTAAAACCTGCCCCCCCTGGGCGGTAGGAAGTTTTTTATTTGATATTCTTAGGTTAAAACATTTTTGATTTTTCAGGGTGGCAGGGTTTTTTCCCAAACCCTAAAATATCAACATGTATAAACCAAAAAACAACTAATTTATATATATATATATTTTATTATATTATATATAATATTTATATATATATATATATTATATATATTAATAAACAGAAAAACCCTGCGATAACCGAAACCAAGTGGGGAAAAATGGCGATGCAATATCTGATATTTTGGTTTATGGGAATGTTTCAGTTTTTTTTTTCCCGGCCCATAAACAAAACTCTTGAGGGCGCCCCGTTCTTTTTAAAACGTTTTTCAAAACAAAGTAAATTTATGTACAGTATTTACATCCAGTTTTTTGATCAAACTTCAAATTGTTTTTCCTTTTTTTTTGCCCTTGGAGCCCACCCCAAAACATTCTTGACCATTTCCAAAACCCTTTTTAATCCTTCTCCCTTATGTATGCTTTTTTTCCTTACTGTCTGCTTATGTAGTCGGGCTTAAATGCCAAAATTTAAATTACCATTTAAGACCCCTTTAAAGGGGGGCAAAGGCGAGCAAACCCCGTAGAAAAAATAGCTGGGAAAAATTTGGGTCGGGGCGGTCATCTTCCTAAACTCCATTTCCTTTCCCTTTTTACGCTGAAACTGTTGTTTTTATATTTCCCTAAAAAAAATTTTTTTCCACCATTTGTTTATTACTCACCTGAGATTTTTTGGGGCATTAGTTAACACAGCCCGCCGCGTAAAGGGCTCCCAAAATGGACTGCCCATCGCTTTTTTTTTAAACCCAGAAGGAGGTCCTGGCAAGTGGGGGGAAACAGAAAAACTTCATGCCACAAAAGCTACATGGAAAATAAGATGTAAAGAACCAAATACCACGGGTATCTGATTAACCACAGTGGTTTTTATGATCGAATTTATCACTGACTATTAAATAAATTGTTTTACATGAGAAAATAATAAAAACTTGTGTTTTGGTGACACTTTTATCGGGGAAACCAAACATTAAATCGCCCCATGGGCTAACTTTGGTAAAAAAAGATGTAAAGAACCATATATACCACGGGATTTTTAAACCCAGTGGTCTATGATCAAAAGTTTAACTAAAATATTTATAAAAAAATTTACCTACATGAGAAAATAATATAACTTTTTGTTTTTGGCATTTTTTTATCAGGGTACCACTTCATCGCCCCATAGCAACATGGAAATAACTGAAACATGGCGTACCGGGGGGGGGGGTTTCCATGCGCCCATGCCCCCCCCCCCTTTTTTGGCAAAGAAAAAAAATTTTTAAAAAATTTATTGGAAGCTCGCTTCCCCGCTCCCGCTTACCATAAAAACCCGGGGAAAACCAAGTTTCCCCCAAAAAAGTGAAAATAACTACTCCAAAATTTTTGTCGGATTGAGCTAAAATTTTTGGACATGAAAAAGTAGTGTTTGTGAAAATCAATGGGGGTCTTGGGAAATTTTTTTTTTTGTTGCGTAAAACAAGCCTTTAATGATAATTAGCATAAACTATTCCTAATTTTTGGGGAATTGAGCTAAATTCGACATCGAAGTAGTCTTAAAAATCAATGGGGGTCTGTGTAAAACTTTTTGCGTAAAAAAACCCCTTAATGAGAAATTCACAAATGAGTTTTTTGGGCGGGAAACGTGGCTCCCCTCCCAACTTTTCCAGCCGCAAAAAACTGGGGCCAAAAGAAATGGGTCAGAGGTGGACTTTTAACCCTTTAAAATTATATATATATAAAATTAATATATTTTATTTATTAAAAATATTTTAAAATATATATATAATATATATATATATATATTGGCCCCCCCCTTTCTTTTTTCTGGGTACCCCCACGGGTTTGTAAAAAACCATATATACCACTGTATCTGTACCACAGGGTCAGGGATCGAATTTAAATTCAGGGACTAGTAAAACCCCCAAATTTACCTGTTTGAAACCTTTTTAAATTGTTTTTTGGTGACACTATTTATCAAAAAGTACCACATTCTTTCCCCACATAGCTACATGGAAATTTAAGATGAAAAAGGAAGAATATTTTCCACTGTTCTGTACCCACAGGGGGTCAAATGTTTCGAAGTTTCACTGATTTGGTATAAAAAAAAATGACCTAAAATGAGAAAAAAAATTTTTAACCCTTGGGGTTTTTGGTGACATTTTTTATCAGGGTTCCCCAATTCACCCCCCCATAGTTTACGGGGTTAAATAAGATGTAAAAAAAACCTATATCCACTTTTATAGTGGTCTATGATCAAATTTTATCACTGACTGGATAAAAAAATTTACCCCCTGAAAAAAAAAATTTGGGTTTTTTGGGTTCCTTATTTATCGGGGGTCCCCAACATCTTTCGCCCTTTAGTTTAAAATGGAAAAATAAGATAAAAGAAGCTATATTTTAATAAGGGAGTCAACAAAAGGAAAAATTTTAATATAAAAACTCTTTTTTTTAAATTTTGAGTGAAAATTTAGAGTTGTAGTGCATTATATTTGGAGGGCCCAAATTTTTTTTTTTTTTAAACGGAGTAGAAAGGTCTGTAGCAAAACCGTAAAAACTCTCCTCCATTTTTTTAAAACCCCCAATATATACCACTGTAAAAATGTCCCAAAAGGGGTCAAATAAAGGGAAAATTTATAAACTATATATAAATAAAGACTACAGAGAAAATAATATGACTTGTTTTTTGGTTTCCTTTTATTTTTAAAGGGACCAATTCTCGCCATATAGCTACAAGGTTAAAAAGATGAAAAGGGAAGCATATTTTACCATGTATCTGTACCACAGTGGTCTATGATCAAAAGTTAAAATGACTATTATAAAAAAAATACCTACATGAGAAAAAAAAAATTGTTTTTTGGTAAACCCTTTTTTTATCGGGGTACCAAAATTCACCCGCCACAAGTACATGGTAAAAAACTGTAAAAAAGCATATTACTCTGTATCTGTACCACAGTGGTCTATGATCAAAATTTTATCCACTGGAAGGGGGGATAAAAAAAATAAACCAAACATAGAAATAGATAAAACTTGTTTTTTGGTGACACTATTTACAGGGCCCCAAAATTCCCTCGCCAAATAAACATGGTTAAATGGCTGTAAAGGGAAACCATATATAGGGGTGGGGGGGGGCCCAAAAGGGAACAAAACCGACACCGAAACAAAGGCTACAACGCAAAAATTAAATTTAAATTTTTTTGGGCGCCACCATGCCACCCCCGGATGCGGCGCCACGCTCATTTAAACCCTACATGCGAGCAATAGGGTGCGTCAGCGCCCACCTCCGTTTTTCCCAAGGGTTTTAAAAAATTTTTTTTTTCTTTGGGTTCCTTTCACTTTTCCCCGTATTTTTATATAGGTCCATGTCGGCTGTGATGGCGTGATTTTTTGAGGTAATTTTGCAATAGGGGAAAAAACCGTATTGACATGTTTTTGGGTGAAAAAGTAGTCAAGGTTTTCGACAGGCCCCCGGTGGCATTTTTTTAAAAAAAAATTTTGGTGGCGCGGGGGGGATCAACGTATGGTGAAGTGCGGGGGGTTCCCAAAGTACTTGAAAATTTTTAAAAAGCTATATCTTTTTAAAAACCTACACAAACATTAACAAACAGTGATTGGGGGTATGTATATTCGCATGAAAATTAAAGGTGGTGGTTTAACTGTTCATTTAAATTAAAAAGGAAAGTTTTTTTTTTGGGCCCTAAAGTTGAAGGGTTTTTGGTATTTAAAATTTTGATGCTAATTTTCGTGTTATTATGCTTTAAGCACATGAACTAACTATTTATAAGTGATTTATGGGTTTTTAGAATGTTTTAGAATTAAATTTTTTTTGGTTAAAAAAACCATTTAAAAACTGCATATTTTCCCGGGGGAAAGACGTTCGGGGGGATTTCCCCCCCATCACTACGATTTTTGGGGAAAACATATATTTTTAAAAACTTTGAAAAACATAAAAAAAGTGACGGGGCTATGCAAATTTGCATGATATTAAATGGTGGTGGTTAACTATCATTTTAAATTTAAAAGGAAAAGTGTTTTTTTTTTTTGGTTTTAAAGTTTAAGGTGATTTTGGGATTAAATTATGATTCTATTCAGGGTTTTTTTTATGCTATAAAAACAAATGAACCCAATATTTTATAAGTGTTTATGTTATTAGGGAAAGAATTTTTAGAATTAAATTTTTTTTTGGTTTAAAAAAAAAAAAATTTTAAAAAAATGCATATTTTGGGGGCATGACGTTCGGTGATCCCCCCCATATATTGCCAGAATCAAAGTCCCCAAAAAAATATGGTGGGGCCCTGCAAGAAACGCCTCTACCCCTGTAAAAAATACTAAGTAAGCCTAACCTAAACTAACCCAACCCCAAAATATCATGATGTCTAATGGCCCCTTAACTCTTTTTAAAATTAACCCTAACCTACCGCCAAACACCGTCATCCTGCCTCGAAAAATGTCCCGGAAAAGGGGACAAGCAGATGGGAAACCCGGGAATGACCTGGAGGCGCCTTTAAGCACCCCCGTTGGGCCCCTAGGCAGCCTGAAAAAAACCGCTGAAAAGACCCCCCCCAAGGGGAAAAAAACCCCTTGCTGTAAGTTGCTCTATTTTTGTTCCATTCCTCCCCCAAAGGGCTTTTTGTAGACCTCCCCCCCGTCTTTTTTTTTGGGCCCCTGGGATGAGGGCTTTCCCCCAAAAAAACCTCAGGGAATAGCTTAAAGGGGGTCTAATTTTTTAGATTTTAAAAATTTTTTTCATTTTTTTTTTTAGCTTTTATTGGCCCCGCAAGGGCCTTCTAAGGGCCCAATTAAAATTTTTTTTTGTTAAAGGGGCCCTTTAAACGCTCTATTTTATTAAATTTTTTTTTTTCAACCCCTTTTTTTGCCAGCAAGGGCCTTTTAAAGCCTAATTCATTCTTTTTTTACAGGGCGCCTTCTATTTTATCGAAAAGCTGTCGGGTGGAGGTTTCCTATATGGGGGGTTTTTCTTTTCCCGTAGCAATTAGGGTTTTCCAAGGCCCCCAACAAGAAATAACTTTTGATTTTTACCATCCACCAGCCAAGAGGGGGTTTCCTTTAAACGGCCTCCCATGAAAGAGTGCGGGAGGATGGTTTTAAACCCGTATGCCAAAAGCTTTTTGGGAGCAAGAGCATCCCTCTGCCGGGGAAGGGGAAAAAAGAAAAAGGGGGAAAAAGGGATGGTAAATAGCCTTTATTTAACCGTCATCCAAAACCCCTTTTATTTAAGGCTCCCGGGAAGGTGTTTCCTTGCCCCGGGTTTTTGCCTTCAACAAAGTCAATGTGGAAAAACCCTTTTTTAAGGCTTCACTTAGCTTTGGAAAAAGTAAAACCCTTTAGCCCCGACCGATAAAACAATTTGGATGAAAGTTTTTATTGCCCACTGTTTAAAGAAGCCAGTCAAGGGTTGGGGTGTGCGAGAGGCCAGCCCCCAGGGCCCCGCAGGTAAAATCGTGAAAGCGGTGACGGGGATGGAAAAATTTGGGGGCCTTTTTAATTGCTTTGGGGGGGTCCATCCCTCCAGTGTTTATAATTTCCCCAAAAAATGCCCCATGGGAAACCTGCTTTCAGAGGAACACGAAACTTTGGGTTTTCCCAAAAGGGGTATTGCTCCTGGGGCTGGTTTAAAGGGGAAATGCTTCCCGGGAAAAAACACTTTTCCCCTCTCCATGAGAAGTTTTTTTTCTTTGTAGAGAAAAAAGATTTTCTGATTTATGGAAAATTGGTGAAAGGGCACATGAACATTCCCGCCTGTTTTAGGTTTTGGGGAAAATTCATGGGGGATCGGGGATTTTTACCCCCCCCCTTCCCCATACAACAGACAAAAAAACCCGCCATTGGATGTGAGTGTCTTTTGGGCCCCTTTAAGGGCATTTTCCCGGCGTGCCCTTACTGAAAGACCCAAACCCCTCATGCACCCTTAAACGAGCCCCCATAACAGGGCCCCAAATTTCCCGAGTTTTTCTTCTGGGGGCATGGACCAAAGCACTACCCCCCTCCAACCCTCCGGGGGTTTCCCCGGTTTTTCGGGGGGACTGGTATTTGGGCCCTCCCTCGCAAAAATCTTCCCAGATGTGTTTTGTAAAAGGGGCGCATGTAACCCAGCGAAACGGCACCACCCCGAATTTTTTTAGTGGAAGTTACTCCAACTTTTTCTGATGGGGGAAAATTCAGATGGGAGGACGACGCTGAAGGCCATTAACCCAGAAGCTATAAAAAACCCCTTTCCCCCCCGTGTCTCCCAGGGTTTGTGAGGGGCCTGCCAAACCCCCGGGGGGCCCCCCCACGACAGAGCCGACACCCCCCCAGCCCCCAGCACGAAAAAGAGCCTGCCCCCCCCCGGGCCCCCAACACGACAAAAGCCTTTCCCCCCCGGGCCCCCAGCACGGGGCGCCCCCCCTTGCCCCCCCCCCCCCGGGCCCCCGCACGAAAAGCCTGCCACCCCGAAACCCCCAGCCCCCGAAAAGAGCCTGGCCCCCCCCCCGGGGCCCCAGCACATTGGGCCCCCCGCCAAAAACCCCCGGGGCCCCACAAAAGGGCGGGACCCCCCCACCCCAGGGACACCCTTCTCAACAGACAGACCTTTTTCCCAGAAATGTGTCCCGGGGCCCTTCCCTAAGGCTAATCCCGTCTTTATTGGAAAAGGGGCGGAAAGGGTGCGGGCCTGCATTTTAAAACCCAGAATGAGGAGCAATATCACCTGAGGTTTAAGGGAGAAGGAAAACAGGGAAACTGGAAGACAAAAAAAAGGCAGCGGGTGAAAAAAAAAAACATTGGGGAAAAAAAAGGGTTTCCCCAAAACGGAAAAAAGTTTGTGGGCCGTCCCCGGGGGAAAACACCACTGACGAGGAGGAGGGATGATGTCCGAATTTTAGCGGACGACTCCTCCAGTACCCCGGATGAGGGGGGACGACGAGGGCACCGGGGCTGCAGCATCATAACCCCCTTTTGCCCGCGAAAACTCACAGGTGGGGGGACCTTTGTTCTGGTTTAGCTGAAGCTGGAGGAGGGGAAAAGGGTTTGGGGACATTGTGGCTATGTTGCCAGGTGTTTGGGCCCTCAGGGAGGGGTGGAAAATTAAACCCTTTTTTCCCCCGGGTGAAGTCCGCCCAAACCAAACCCAGACACTTTTACCTTTTCCCCCATCCTGAGAAGCTTCCCGTTGATCCAGAACAGTGCAAAGGGTTTTCCCTGGGGACCTCCAAAAGGGGATCACCAAGAGGCAGGCTGGGCCCGGTGAAAGGGGTTTTCCCCCCGCGCCCTTTCCCCTTTATTTATGCACTTCTGAATAGTGAGCATAAAAAAACCTTTGACCTATTTTTTAATAAATGCTATTTTAAAATAGAGCTTATTTTCATTTCATCACCCAATAATAAAAGGGGGGTGTCCCAGGGTTAGCATATATGTTGATTTTAGGCAAAAAAAAAAACAAAAATAATGTTTGTGTAAATGATTTTTTAAAAAATCATACGGGGCCCCCCCCCTAACCCCGATCCGGTGTCCCCCCCCCGGGGGGGGGGACACCGGGGGGGGCGAGGGCCCAAAAAATTTAAAAAAAACCCTTTAAAAAAAACCCCTTTTTATCTGAAATTTAATTTTTTCATGAGGGTACCATAGGTGGGCCAAATTATTGTGAAATTTGTTTTTGGGACCCGTGTCACTCTCTCAGGAAAAAAAGGGATTTTTTATAATTTTTTCCAAAAGTCGGGTCCCCCCCACCCCACCCTCCCCACTGTATTGTACCACAGGGTCTTGATCGAAGTATCACTGACTAGATAAAATAAATGCCCTACTGGGGAAAATAATATAACTTGTTTTTTGTGCAATTTATAGGACCACATTCATCGCTACATAGACTGGTAAAAAAGATGTAAAAAGCAATAAACCCACTGTATCTGTACCACAGTGATCATGACGAACTATCCTGATTTGTATAAAAAAGCCCTACATGAGAAAATAAATATTTGGGTTTTTTGGGTGACATTTTTATAGGAAACCCAAAATAATCGCCGTAAAGATAAAAAGGGTTTGCGTTTTTTCCGCGCATGCGCATGGGCCATGCAACCTTTTTTTATTGGAAATCTTTATATCGTCACCCGGAAGGTAGAGAACGGGGGAGAAGTATGTGGGTGGATGAGGAAAGGACAATGACGTAGCGAGTGCCCTAAATCATGGAATGGAATGAGTGTTTGAAGAAAAAAGATTTAACTGAAAAAAGAGGGAATGGGCGTTGGAAATTGAGATGAGACTGGGTTATTCCCGAGAAGTGGTGAGTAATGAGGGGGGTGGAAGGGGGGGAGAGAATGGGTTTTAGGGCTGAGAGAGGGTTTGGGTGAGATGAATGAGAGATTTTAAGGAAGCTTAACAAAATGGGGAGAAGAGAGCATAGGCCGAACAAGAAAAAGAGCAAAAGGCAGGCAAGAAAAGGTTTGGGGGAAAATAAGATCGACCAAAAGGCCCGGAAAAAAAGGAACATCAAATAGGAAATATAGGGTTGAGAAAGATAGGTCAAAAAGTGAACTGAAAAATAGAGTATAAAGGGGATGGGAAAAAGTATAAGAGAACAAAAAGGGGTTTTAAAATGCTTTGTGAGGGAAAGGCGCGCCAAAAGTGAAGAAGAGAGAAAAGTTACAGAGAATAAGGGAAAAAGGGGAGGAAGGGGGGTGGGGGTGGTATAAGTTCTTGAGGGAAAAGGAGTAAGCAACGGAAAAGTAGAAGAACAGTTGTGAATGGCAGGTCACTAGGGAGAAAAAGGAAAGGCAGAGCTGTAAAGACTTTGGAAAGAGTTGGAGGTGTGAAAGAGCCTGTAGTGATTGGGGAAATCCCTTTGGGAGGAAAATAAGAAAGATGGATTAAGAAATTAGAATGGATGAGATTGAAGGGTATGTAAAAAAACTGAAAAATTTGGGAAAAGGCCCCCCGGAATTTGGGCGTTTTCCCCAAAAATATAGAGAGGGAGGGGGGAGAGAGGGAAAAGATATGGTTTGGACAAAAAATGGAAAAGAGGGGGAAAAGGGTGCCCGTGCCCGGAATGACGTAGATGACCCCCCCATAATAAGGGAGGGCAAAAAGAGTGGAAGGAGTTAAAAATTTCAGGCAATAGCGGTTGTGGGGCACGGTATGTAAGATTTTCTGTGGTGTATGAATGAAAGACAGGTGAATTGGTGGGGGGAAAAAAAAAAGGTGTGGGTTTAAGAGCAGAAAGGATTCGAAAAAAACAGAGAGGTGAGGACAATATTTTGTAATGAAAAAAGGATTGGGGGGGGGGGAAAAAAAACCCAAAAAAA